>VXAX01007794.1:0-39434 GCA_013399835.1 Leptocoma aspasia | reverse complement strand
GGCTTAAATCCAAGGATGTCTAGATTTGTGGGGCACCCATAGATATATAAGCATTTAAAGAAATATTTATTGTCTGCAGCTGAAGGTCTATTTAGATAATTATGAGTCCAGTTTTGTATTTAACTCTAAATTATTATATTGTCATAACACAGCCCATGAACCCTCCATGGACTCAAAGACAAAAAATGAGTTTTTGTTACAATTTTCCCTGGAGACATTTTGTACAATTGCTAAATTTTCACTTGACCGTAAAATAATAGTTCTGCTCTTAATGTTGACTCCCATCAGCAGCCTGACCATGACACAGAGGTGCTGGGACTGTTACTGACACTAAGGCAATGAACTTGGAAGGGCTCAGCTCAGAGAGGAAGCTTCTCCCTTCCCATGGGCTGGGAACTGTTGCAATGGTTACAGGGCTCACCAGTTTGGTTACTTCATACCACTGTGACTGACATCCATTTAAGTCTGGCAGCCAGGATGCTGGCCAGGCATGCAGGGTGTACTGGGTATGCTCTTAGCTCTGTCATCAGCTGCACCTGATACACTGACCCAGGCAGGATACATTTCTCTGCCCCCTTTACCCCACCACTTTGGGGTTTTACCACAGTAAAACCACTTTGGCAAAGCTGCACTCTACAACACTGCTAAATGTGTTTGGAAACAGTTGAGGACAACACATAAAAACCTGCTCTGTAAAGAAGGGAATGTGTTAAGCAGCATCTTGGTAGGATTATATTTGTTCCCATGGCTTCTGAAGACTTACTGGATTCTGATTTTCGATCCTGTTTTCTTCTTCCATGGCTATACCTCCTTTTGAAGTGAGTTGTAGTGCTTGTCACCTTGGTACTGATGTGGTGATAAAAGAACAGATGAAGGCGATGACCTTGCCTGGATGTCTCAGACGTGTGCAATAAGCCATGGTGATGCTGAGCATGCCTGGAAGAAGCTCTTCCTCATCCTAGCATTCTCCACTCTAAGGATGTCTGGTGTTGTTTCTGTAAATTAGAAAGGTTAAAAAGCCCTTGAGGTCATGGTACTGCACTGCCTTTGCTAGACACACAGTAAAGTTAAAGAAAATAGCAGGTGTATTAATCTTGGTAAATTGTCCAACCTGAGCTCATAGACCTGTTCTGTGAAGGGATGAAGTCTACAGGAGGAAATGGCACTGTTTCCAGAGCTTTTAAACTCAGTCAAGCTTTAATACTCTCTGTTCATATTTTCTGAAGATTGAGTTTGACAGAATTGGAATTAAGAGTCTGACAGGGATCAAAAGGGTAAAGCTCCATCCAGGTTTGCAAGATGCTGATCTGGTCAGTAGAATATGCATATATTAGGTTTATTTTTTTTACCAACTTCCCTTTTTCTGTTTAAAAATACATAAATTTTGGAAGATATGTTTTCTCAAATTCAGAAGCTGAGACCAATAAAGAAAGGGATCACAAAGCCTGGTGCCAAGGCATTCATTTGGGAAGCACAGCTTTGTTTTCCATTCCCTGCTCCAGTAGACACAGGTACCTGTGACCACACTTCTTGACAGTTATGGTGGAGCAGGCCATGTTTTGCAGAAGGAGAAGAAACTTTTCCCTTGCCTCATGTTGGTGCTCAGCACATCCCACTCCTGCCTGCTTCTCCAACTCTTTCCCTGCCATTTGGCAAGGTGCAGTTTCTGCTGTGTACAGGCTGTGTGCTGTGGGAGTGCCCTGGGATTCACAGTCAGGGAATTTCTTTTCAGTGTTGTTGATTCTCATCTTGAGCTGACGTTCCATCCTGTGGTTGTCACTGCTGGTGTTAGAGTCATCCCAGTGTCAGGAGCAGCTGCACCATTTTCTGGGTGAGAAGAGCTCCTTGTAAATGAATGCGAGTGAGTCCCCATGCTTGGCATTCAGACCTGCTCTGCTGAGAACACACAGCATCAACCAGGAGAGGAGGGCTGGAATAGTCTGAGAGCAGCTGAATTCACAGGAGGTCACTGCTTTAATTTCTGACCACAGCATGCAAGGAATCAGCAGAGATAGCTTAGGAAGCTGCATTTACCTAAAAAAAGAAAGATAAAAAAGGGGAGTGGGGTTATAGCCTAGGTAATTCAAATTTACTGCATAAAGCATAGTTATTTACTATTAATTAACCCTAGTAACAATTATTTAGCTGTTCTTTCTCTTTGAAAATAAAGAGAAGAAAGTTTTATAAACTAAATTCTGAAACCAGTCAAAAGCAGGAAGATTTAAAACTATCCACCTAAGCAGGCAACAATTTTAGAGCTTTATGGTGCTTTGTTCTCTTTTTTAAAATTTCCTTTCTTTGGTTGGATCTGAATGTACTTCATTCTGGCCAAATACTATTTTGAGTCTTCCATAACCCCTAGCTCGTTTTTGTCCTTTGGTCATTTATCTTTCTTTTTTAAAATTTCTTTAATGAACAAGGTGATGAATGAAAATCAGAAGTTGTAAATATCTCCTGATGCCTTTGATAAAATGAGTCTTAATGTGAGGGAATAACAGTACCTGCATTTAGAGATTCCTGCCTGCAGGAGTTCTGTGAAGCACAGTGGAGACTCATCTCCACTCTAGAAGGATCTGTTGTCAGCTTGATAAACCACCTTATGTCCACAAAGAGAACTTAGGAATGTGGCAAGGAACTTGGAAACATCAGCAATTGAACAGTGTGTGCTTGAGCTGAAGCTAGAACCTGTGGATCCCCTTGCTGTATAGCCATTAATTTTTACACCTTGTGCAGGATCCCTCTGATTTAATTGGTAAAGTCTTTCTATCTTGCACTTTTTCAGTGAGATGTTCAAGAGAAAGAGCATAACACATGGACTGCCACTTCCAACAGAATTAATCTGTAAGTAGATTTCAGACAGGGTTGTCCAGATCCAAATGTTGATTCAAAAAATGTGAGTGAATTTCTTTCTTTAGCATTTCTCATGGTTAATGTAGTAAAAACATGTGTGTTGAAGCAAAGAGTCTAAAAGCTGTACTGAAATCAGATTGTAATATAATGATAGCCTGGCAAAAAGGAATATTTTGCCATGCATATTGTGTCCTTTAAATATATAAATATATTTCTAAAACCAGTCTTTCTCCAATTAATCTTTCACAGAGCTTGATATTCAGCAGCACTTCAAAAAGTTCTCAGTTGGCCTCTGTCCTTCTCCTTCTCCGTTTCCCCTTTAATTAAGGAAGGAATAATTTTGCTGGCTTACAGCAGAGCAGTGAAGTACTGCTTTAGTGTCGAGTCTGTGCTGAAGAAAGGGTTGCTATAAAGGCATTCCTGAACGGTTTCAATGCTGCACTCTGATGATAGTAATTCCTTCTGTTTGCACACTTGGAGTTGGGAAGAGAGTGCCTTTTTTGGTAGACCATATGTTTAGTAAGTAAATTACCTTGATCTTTTGATTGGGAGAGTATCGTTCAAGCTCGTGAGCATCATGTGACTCATGAGCTGTTGTTTGAGAGTTTCTCCTCTGAGTTTGACTCCTGGCAAACGCATTGCTGAAGGTCTCCTTGGAATGCCAGACCTCTCCTATGAAATGACATGCACATTCTAGCAGCCACAGAACAACGATGCACTCTGACATGCACGCCTCCATCTGAAGTGGTACCACGACGCTGGCCAAGGTTGCCATCAACAGTTTGCGCTGTGTGCTAGTTTTGATCCCTTTGGAGACACACAAAAATAGCTCCTGCTGAAAACATGTCATGTGATCCTGTGTTAACAGAAGCCCTGCAATGTGGTTCCTCATCATGAGCATGTTTGTGAATGTGTAATTCTCCAGAAACGCTCCTTTTGGTGTTTAATGGGTCTTGTGTTATGCATGGCTGCTAAGAAACAAGCAAACACCTATTCTTTTGTCATCTGTGTGAGAGAAGGGCTTAGTGCTGGTGGATCAGAAACTGGGACACAAGCTGGCCACGTGTGCTGGCCAGAGAGCCAAACGGGTTCTGAGCTGCATCAGGAGTGTGGGCAGCAGGGGAGGGAGGGGATTCTGCCCCTCTGCCCAGCTCTGCTGAGGCCCCCACCTGCAGTGCTGCATCCAGCTCTGGGCTCCCAGCACAGGAAGGATGTGGACCTGTTGGAGCAGGTCCAGAGAAGGCCACCAAGTTGATCCGAGGGACGGAGCACTTCTCCTATGAGGAAAGGCTAAGAGAATTGGGCTTGTTCACCTGGAAAATAGAAGGCTTTGGGGTCACCTAAGTATGGCTTTCCAGTACCTGAAGGGAGCCTACAAGAAAGCTGGAGAGGGACTTTGTACAAGGACCTGGAATGACAGGAAAAGGGAGAATGGATTCAAACTGACAAAGAGTAGGTTTAGTTTAGATATCAGGAAAATATATCATTACTATGAAGGTGGTCANTGTTGGAGCAGGTCCAGAGAAGGCCACCAAGTTGATCCGAGGGACGGAGCACTTCTCCTATGAGGAAAGGCTAAGAGAATTGGGCTTGTTCACCTGGAAAATAGAAGGCTTTGGGGTCACCTAAGTATGGCTTTCCAGTACCTGAAGGGAGCCTACAAGAAAGCTGGAGAGGGACTTTGTACAAGGACCTGGAATGACAGGAAAAGGGAGAATGGATTCAAACTGACAAAGAGTAGGTTTAGTTTAGATATCAGGAAAATATATCATTACTATGAAGGTGGTCAAGGACAGGTTGCCCAGAGAAGCTGTGGATGTCGCATTCCCAGAAGTCTTCAAGACCCTGGGAAGCAACTTGGTCTAGCAAAAGGTGTCCCTGCCCATAGCAGTGGGGTTTGAACCAGATGGGCTTTAAGGTCCCTTCCAACCCAGATCATCCTATCATTCCATGACGTGTTTCTTACCAGTGCAAATATCATTCTTAAAAGCCAGATAATATGTCTACTATCCAAAATACATATTCTTAAAGCCTGTGAATTTCCTTGTGCTGCTAGAAATCATATTTGTAGTGTTTTGATTTACTTGCCACAAAGTGAGTTTCTTACAGATATTACATCACTGAAAATACTAATGGATTTTCTCTTTTTTTTTTGAAGTTGTTTGTATGAGATAAACATACATCAGGAGACAATATACTTTTACTGGCTCTAATATTCCTGAAGAAGAAAGCCTTTTTATTATAGTTTAGTAGAAAGAAAATCTTTCCATTTTTATTTTTTTTTAAATATCTTCCTTCAGGAAACTAAATAATAGAGAATATGATCCATAGGAATTCATATGACTCCAAGATATACTTGTCAGGAAAGTGTTAGATTGTTCAGAACTTACATTTGTACAGATAATCTGTACCTTTAATAACTTCTCAGGGTTTTCCTTTCAATGTTCAATCCTTAGAACAAAAATACTAACAAAAAATTCCAACTAAGTATGTTGATAAAATATGTCAAATGGTGAACGTCAGAGGGTGAATGACTCAACTGATTAAATGTTCATTGCGCACCTACTTTATCTCGAGAGTTGATGCATGATGCACTGTCCTGGTTTGAAATGGGAGTGTTTCACGGAAGTGATGAACATGGACACGCCTCTGTGAAACACACATGTTAAAGCTGGGAAAAAACCCAGGAACTTCCTCTTTTCCCTGTGGGCAGCAGAAAGGTAGGTCCAGCCCTGCCGGGCCCCTTCCCGGGGAGCCCACCGGCTCCATCGGCTGCCGCGCGGGGAGGGAGCGCTGTGGGGGGCTGGGGCTTTTCCCCAGACCGCCTGCAAACAACCCCCCCACTCCATTGGCAGGGGAAAGGGTGGCAGCTGTGGGCCCAGAGGGAGCCAGCTGTGCAAACATCAGGCTGTTTGTCACCGCCACCCCCGCCCAGAGCAGCCCAGGGACAGCGTGGGGGATTTTTACCCCATGAAGCTGCCAGAAATCATCAGCTGAGAGAGAGAGACTTCCCTGCCTGGGTTCCAGTGCAGGGGCCACATGACCATCTACTAGGCCTGGGCGAAATGTTAACCCCTTCAGTGCTGCAATCCTCCCTCCAGTGAGAGAAAGGGACAGATGGAAGCCATGTAAAGGAGCAAAATGAGACATCAGGGTCAGTGAGAAAAGAAGTCAAGCCCCAGATGGGAGGGATGAAGGAGAATGCTGAAAATCTTTTGTGAGTTATGGAAAAGACTCTTAATTTTATGTAACAATTGTCTTTCATGGGACTGTTGGGGAGATTAAAAGTTCAGTTTGAGCAAGGAGTGGAATGCGAGTGAGCAAGGAGGCTCCATGTTGGAGTCAGCAGATGATGGAGTAGCTGTGATCCCATGAGAAGCTGGACCAGAGAAGGGGAGAAGAGAAGATGAGCTCCTGCGCCCCCAGGAGAGAAGATGACCTCTGTTCCCCCAGGATGATCCTTTGAGAAAATAATGAGAACCTCTGCTCTTTTGAACAGTTCATCTTTAAAATAGTAACCCCAAAGTGGACATGGCCCATAACACAGCTCTGGGAAGGCTNCTGAACCCACCACATTCAGTGGTGCATTGATTGGAAAAAATTCAAAATTGGGAAATTCTAAAATTGGCGAACCAAAACCACTACACGAAATTGGTGTTTCCGCCCGGTTTCGAACTGAAACTGTCACATGCATACATGCAATTAGACAATGCACTTTTAGTTCATATGTGAAAATATCTCTCTTTTTGTGGGAATACACAAAACAGAGAGTGTAGCAGTGTGCTTCCTGTTGATGAGGTGACCAAATTACAAGGGAATTTTCAAATGCTCTTTGTTTGCCAAGTAAGGCAAAGGCACTAGAAAGTTCTCTCCAAATTTGGTGCAGGGACACCTCATAGGACCTTTCGGACTTCACCTCAAACTTGGGGCTGTCCGATTGGACCGAGGCCAAAAGGTCCCACCTGGGTAATTAGGATTCAAAAAGGACAGAACAAAGAACTTAATCGCTTTTGTGGTGTGTCTTAGCAGGGCAAGGACTTCTTGCACCTGGCAAAGCTTTTCTCTGTAAAAGAGTTTGTTATTTTGTTTCTTATTAAACCCTTTTTGTTTCAAACACGACCACTAGAGCCTCCCGCTCCTTTTTAAGCCATCCCAGTTAGCTGGACTATCCGAGAATGAAAGAACCAGTGAAAGCTTATAACACCCTGGCTTTCACTGCACCCCTTCAGGAGAGTACTTTGGACCCTGTTAGCATAAAATATTTGATACCTCAGCAGGAGCAAACAGAACCTCGAGAATCAAATCAAGATTGCAAGAAGATCCAATCAGACAGTTTTCCAGGAAAAGAAAACTTCATCAGACTCTGCAAGCAAAGGAATGTTGTAATATGCATAAGTTTGTGTATTTGATTTTAACCTAATCTTTGTAGTAAACGTTGCTAGCCTCCTGAAACAGTATATAAGTCTTTGTAAATTCACAATAAAATTGGATTCTGATGACCATTCAGTCTCCCTGTCTCCATCGCCGACATTTTTTTTTCCCCTGAAAGTTTGAAATTCAATGAATAAGAGTTGTGTAATATATTTTTGAAAGCAGGAGTTTGGAATGGGAGGCTGTTTAGTTAAATACACACTAGAGAAATCTTTTGGGTTTTTTAAAAAGTGTGCTAAAAGGCTAAAGATTTTTATATATCTCTTCTTAAAATGAGCTTTCTGGTATAAAGCATGAATTTCTCCTCTCCCAACTTGTCATTGACAGTTACAGACATTCCTGTTAGATATGATTGTCTTCTCCTAGTTTTTCAAAAGTTCTCCAGAATTGCTGTTGGTTCTCCAGGAGTAGCACTGCAAAAGTCCGATAATCCAGTTGTTTCAGTTACCCAGAACAGAGCTGCTGAGTGCTGAAATCTAGACTAAGAAAGGGATAAAACCCCCTCAAATTACAAATTATTCTGCAGACTTCTTTGGAACCTGGTCTGAGCCCATGTAGGTGAATTACTGCACTTTTCTGTGGGATACCGTAGTAGACATTATTATAAAATAATGATCTGATATTTTAAAAGGTGGTATTAAGTATTTAGGGGTACGCAGTTCCCTCTCAATATTGAGAGATATTCAGTTGTAGGAATTACATGGCATATTTAGTTCAAATTCCAGGGGATGCAGTTACTTTTTGCATTTGGTAAATATTATGAACAAGAGTTTTTATTTTAAAAAATCAAAGACATCTTAATTTAATACCCATGTTTCATTCACTTTCATCTTCAGTCTGAGCACTAACAAAAACACCCCTGTTCATTAAAACTGACCTTAAGTTTTCCAGAAGGATTCAAATATTTAATGTTTTGAATTTGGAAAGGGACATTAAAAGAAGACAATTTCTCTGACTACAAATTGCCATTATAAATGTGTCACACTACTCCAGATTAGTGCTTAGTTCAGTGTAGGTGGCAGGTTTATTTTGTGACATAATTTCTGCACTTCTCTTTCAATGTCTTTTTTGATTTTTCAAAAACTAGGATTTCCAATTTCTGAAAATCATGGATACTATCTGATCCAAGGAATATCTTCAAAATGAACACTTGGGGATGTGTTAGTTATTAGAAATTGGGATGGAACTTCAGACACACCCATTCTTTAGTTTGTGTGGATTCTTACTGCTGCCTGCATAGAGTGTTCTGGTATTATTTATGATTTTATTGTATTGTTTCATTTTGCAAATTATCATTATATAAAAGGATGCAGGTTAATTTTGGATGATGCAACCTGGGAGCTGGAAGCAATTTAGTTGCCTTAATGCTGCTTTCTTCTCAGGCTTTCCTGCCTTTCCTTTCACTTTTTTTTTAATGTGGGACTATTAATAATGTATACAGTGGTGTAATTTACTGATTGCATGCAAATTGATGTGATGCTTTTTCTTAAAGGACAGGGAGTTTTCTTTTACTTATCCCTCTTCTCCCCCCTTAATAACAGGAAAGGTAGAACAAGCCATAATCTTACAAGCTTCTTGTGAAAAGAATCACAGCTGAGTTACACAAGGAGCTTAAAGAGAAGTCCAGTACCAGTTAATTCCGATTGTCTTGTCATTTAATACAGTGTCTGTATGCATGGAGTGGTGTGCAGCTACTTGAGTTCCACTCTTACAGGCAGCCACACTGTGACAAGTAGAAAATAGGATAAGGGGAGTTGAATGCATTATTCCTTATCCTTGTTTGCAGTTCACCCACACAAAGCACATGGCCTTCCCTGACACTGAACACCTTCAAAATGGGAATAACCCACTGAGGGCTGTTTGTCTGCCATTGTTTAAAGCATCTTCCTTATGGGATGGTCATTTTAAGATTGTCAGGTCTGGCATCAGCTCTGCCATTGCTCTTGTCCCTGAGTACTATTTCCTCCTCTCTGCTGGGCTCCAAACCGGAGCCTTGTGGCTGGCTGGTCAATTCCTCTGAGGTTAGAGAAATGAAACTGTAAGGATCTGAGTGTGCAGATATTGCAAATTCTGCAATAGAAATGGTTTTAGAAAAACAACTTTAAAACACTTATTCATGACATGTTGTAGAAATTGTTTTCACTACTGGAGTAGCTCTACATATTATTTAAGGACACTGTATTAAAATTACTCAACTTCCCCACCCCACTTTAAAAAAACTAGACAAATGTGTTTATGGATCTTGTTCCCTTGTTTGATAAGCACTTTTCCTGTGAGTTGAAGAAGACTGGATAGTATTTAAGGGTTTGATTCTTTACTTTCAACAGCTTCTGTGTATTAAGTCAAGTCTTGTGTGCTTGGAACAGATTCTTATCCAGCTTATGCTGCCGTATTCCATTATATATGAAAATTAATTCCCTCCCTGCCTCGCCATGCAATTCCTGTTACATTGGATGCGAGGGATGGAAGCATGTAAATAAATCTGCTTTAGAGAAATGCATTTCACTCAGAATAGGCTGGCAGTTTGCAAATAGCTTATCAGGGTACTCGACGCAGCAGTGAGCCTCATCTGTATTAAGGCAGCTTAATGATTGTGTAAGAGCACCTGAAGGTGTAGGAGGCAGTGCTGGCATGTGCCAGGATTGTTGGCACTGCTTGGAAATGTGGTGAAAAGCAGGGGGATGGAGGAGGGGAAACTTCTGAAGCTGAATAATGCTCACATCTGGATATGGACTCTAGAGCTGAAGGTGTTCCCATCATGTCAGATACTTTCCCATGAAAACCCTGCAGAAATGTAGGACAGTTCCTCTGATCTAACATTATGGGGTATCTACATCCCTATGAGATAACATAAACCTGGCTCCATTTACACACTGCCTTCAAGTAGTCTCCAGGGTTTAATTATATGCCTGTACCTCTTTAAACCTTTGTCTGGTTTACATTTTATAAATGGCTATTTGCTTTTACCCATGTTTTCATCTTGTTTGAGCCAAGAATGATTTTAAGGTAATGGTGCCTTCAGTGTGAGAGAGTTGTTGATGAACCCTAGTAACATGTAAGGAAAAGCAGAAGATGGCCGGGGGAGGCATTAAAAATGAGGAAATGCTGAAGAAAATTTGAGGGAAGGCAGCCAGACACCTCTCAGGGGTGCTGCAAAAAGACCGAGGCGTCACAAGTTGAAACAATGGAAATTCCTATTTTAGATAGAGGAAACTAGATTTCACCACGAAACACCAGAAGAGATTACTCAGAGAGATTGTGGGATCTCTGTCTTTGGAGAGTTTCCAAATTCAGCTGGAGAAGGTCCTTAGTGATCTGCTGTTACTTGGAAGCTAATAATGTTTTGGACAGGTGGTTGCTCCAGGTGATCTGGTCCTGGCCAGCCCGAGTGACTCAAGTTCCCTCCAGCAACCATCCCTATTCAGCAAATCTTCACTGCAACTTAGCCTGGGGCAAGCCTAGTCCTGATGTGCAAATGAATTTAGGATTCATATGCAAACAGTTCTGAGGATCTGGAACATCTCTCTTATTTATGTTACTTTACTCTCCATTTCTGGAAAAACTTAAGAAAAGGAAGGTGTGTATCTAGGCCTTCCTCTTCTCCACAAGGAAAGAATAGCATATCCTGATCTCTTTCTATGTACTAACTGCTAGGCTTGGATTTTCTTTACATTGATAACATTTCACAAACGCAAATTGCTCAGTTATGGTGTGGTTAGGAGGCACTCCCAGATTCTCAGTGCCCTTTCTTGCCTACACACCCTTAGGCAGCTGACAAGCCAGCTCTTTGTCTTTCAGAGTCCTGTCTGCTGAACAAGCCTCATGCAGGTTGATTCAGGAGGATTAAAGGACAAAAACTGAGAGAACAGGAAATTTTCCAATATAATTAGAAAACACATTTTTTAGTTCCTGCTGTTCTTTCTTATTACTCTTCTTTCCAGTGCATTCACTTAGCTTGCTGCTCTAATTTTGACATTTTAAATTTACCCATTAGCTGTGATTAAGATCATACTGCATTCATGGGGAAAGACTTTCCTTGCCAAGAAGCTTTTCTGAGATACTGCAGCTCTAACAAGGAGACACACCTCACTGTAGTCGTTTAATCTTCCCCAAAAATGTTCATTTGGAAAAACTTGCATGTTTAATTCCAGCTCTTTCCTTGCTAATTAAATGGCAGTTATGTGTCGATAAACATGCAATATAATTATTTGATTACTAGGAACAGGGTGCAGTAAAAGATTTGCAGTAGGACAACCCAGGAAGGCAGATTTGATGCTCAGTTTCCTGTGTAGCTGTCCTGGCTTGCAAGATAGGCACATATTCTATTTGCCATCTGTTAGAGGTGGGACAGGTAGCTTCTGTTAGTTGGGCAGTTTTCTTATCTCTTCCAAGAACAATCTCTCCATCTGGGGAGATATCTTCTGTTAATGGGCCATTGAATGACTCACTGCATCACTGCACTACATCATTCCATTGTGAGATGCTCTGCCCAGAGAGAGGAGCCAAGCATCTCTACCTGCATAAATTCAGCATTTTCTGAGACACCAAACAGCCTCTTCTCCAAGAAGAGCTACCTGTTCTCCACTAGATTCCCAGAGGAAGACCAAGCCCATCTCCACCAGCACTGGACATTTCACCGGAAGAAACCTACACCTTTCTACAAGATCACCTCTTCAGCAAAACTTCATCTGTTACTCCAGGAGGACTGCAGCTACCATTTAACTGGACTGTTATCAACAGGTGACTGTTGATAACAGCCCAGTTAAATGGTAGCTGCAGTTGACAATCTGACTCCTCAAGGTGTCAGATTCCTGACTCTATCAGTGGTTTTGTTTGTACTACTTGCATTTGTATTGTTTCAGTTTTTCCTAGTAAAGAACTGTTATTCCTATTCCCATATCTTTGCCTGAGAGCCTTTTAATTTCGAAATTGTGGTAATTCGGAGGGAGGGGGCTTACCTTTTCCATTTCACTGGAAGCTCTTGCCTTCCTTAACAGACTCCTGTCTTGTCAAACCAAGACAGTAGTTCTTGCTCTCATCATAAAGAAAACTTTACACACTGTTTGATGAGCATGTGACACAAAGCGTTTATGAGATAGTTGAGTTTTTCACAGGGTAAAAGGAAGAGTAATTATGGGTTATGTATGATCCTCTCTTTGGTGACCAGTGATAAGACATGTGGAAATGGAATGGAGCCACATCAGGGTAAATTCAGATTGAAAATTAGGAAAAAGTTCTTCACTGAGAGGTTGGTCAGTCACTGGAATAAGCTCCCCACAGAAGTGGTTGTGACACCAACCTGCCAGAGTTCAAGGAGTTTCTGGACAATGCTTTTAGTGACATGGCTTAATTTCAGGTAGTCCTGAGGTGATCCATATGGATTCATTTCAAGTTGAGATATTCTGTGATTGTATGATAAAAACATTAGATAGACAGACAGACAGACAGATAGATAGATAGATAGATAGATAGATAGATAGATAGATAATACAAAAGCATACCAAGAAGAACCTTAAAAAGGGAATACATCACACATGTATGGAAGAAAAAGTTTATTCATAGTATGATTAATCATGGAATCAAAGAGTATGCTGAGTTGGAGGAGACCCACAAGGATCACTGAGTCCAGCTCCTGGCCCTGCACAGAACCATCAACAAGAGCTCGAACAGACTCCAATTATCAAATGAACAACGAAGAACTTCATTAATAACACCATCAGAACTGTCACACAAGTACCTCATTTCCCTCTGTGCCTTTTCTCTTGTGCCATGTTCTGTGTGTCCCCCACTTGTGGATCCTATGTTGGCAGCCTCACCTTGCCCCCAGCAGAGCAGAAGAGGAGCTGTAAGAATTCTTGTGCCCCCTCAAGGTCTTCACCAGCAGCTGTTGGATGTTTTTTCCCTCTTCAGCCTTGAGTCTGGATTTGTTTTTATATGTTTCTCATCATAATTTGCTCCCTTTTCTTTGGTTTCCTGCTGAAGTTTAGAAGTTGCACTCTCAGTGTGAGCTGACATAAAGGCTATTGGTTTTGTGCAGGGACTAGCAGACTTGGTCAGACCTGTATCACATATTATTACATTTGCAGAATTTAAGATAAAACAGACTAAAGAATTATCACTTGACAGCTGCTAAGACCTGCTTAAAGCCAGCTGTGGCCAAGGCAATCCCAGGCAACTGCAGAGACCATGCACTGTCAAACTAATTAAAAACTATGCCTTTCTATGGCAAAAATTGTGTTTTGTCTGCTATAAAGAAGGGGACGGTGGTTTTACGGGTGACCATATGGTCTTGTGCAGTGAAGGCTCATTTATTACTCCTTGTGGGGAAAGGAGAACCTGAATATACTTCTCCCAGAGCAGAATATTACAGATGTGTACATGTGATAGCACAAGCTGCACTAGTTCAGCACAACAGACACCTGAGAGGTCATATGTGATATTCTCAGTGCCACAAAATGCCTCCTGCCAACTTTAGTGGGTCTGTTGAACAAAGGTAAAAAAAGAGTAGGATCTTTATTACAGAGACTTTAAATTCTTAATTAGACTGCTTTCTGAACTTGGGATTGTTTGTTTTCTTATTGTTGCCACTACTCACAGCTCTGAGTAGGAAGAAAGAATACAGAGAGCTCTTGTAATAATTCAGAATAGCCAAATGTATTATGGAATTTGCTGTCTCTTGGAGAAAAAATTGGGTGATCACTTACCTGGGACTGCGACTGTGGTGAAAGCTGCCCTGATGGGTAAAAGTATTTCTTAAACTGGTGATGACAGGCAGTACTGTGACATGGGAGTGTTCTTTGCTCTTATCTCTGCTTTGCCCTGTCAAAGTTCCAGAGTTGCCCTGCTATTCCACTGACACTAGGGAAGGCCCCCTGCTTCTTCTGAGAGTCATTCCTTGTTGCTTTTTGCAAAATCTTGTGTCATTATAGTCACAAACATGATCCTTGAGATCATGGGTCTGTTATCTGCATATATGGATTATGTCCTAAACTCAGAGTCATGATTTTTATCTGATCTGGGGAGCTTGAACTCACATCTGCTATCAAATGGCTAATGAGTGATAGCTCACTAAGCTGAAATCATCAGATCTTCTACCAGGCATTTTCAAGATAGAGTAATGGGTTTTCTTCTGTGATCAAGTACACACTCAAGAGTTTATTTTCTAAGGATGTATCTGAACTTCAGCTGCCTGTTGACTTCAGAATGCTAGTGCCTTCCTCTGCTGTTTCTTTGTTTTGGGGGGGAACCAGGAAATAAATGAACATTTTGTACATTATAGAGGTCTTCCATCAAATACAAAAAACTTTAGCAAGACTTTCTATGCTATATGTTTGTTATATTCAATACTGAAAATGATTATCATATTTTGTGTTATGTATTTATACACATTATGTAAATGTTGAATGAAAGTATATAATGGGTGCAAGGCAAATCAGATGAGTGTGAAAGTTAGAGTTACCTTCAGCCCTGCTATTTCTCTGCAACTCTGTCTGCCTACCTCTCCAGTGTAATTTCTATATTCTTTGCAAAAAGATGAAATTTTCAATATACTGCACAAAGGTCAGATTCATGATGTTTTATAAAAGTATTTGCCAGTAAATATTTCTGTCAGTTGAAGTAATTTCTTTATAAGTGTCTAGGTAAATTGCTGAGTTCAGGATCTTAAATTAACAAAATATGCACACAACAATAGTGCAAATTGTCTTGGTACAACATGCTAATGTGCCTCCAGAAAGGCTGGCGTGGGGATTTAAAATTAAGCCAAATTTATTCTTTGTTCTCCTCTGTCACCAAGAAGAGCAAAAATGATGTGGGAAACGTGGCAGTTAAATTAGGAAAGAATAGTAGATAATGCTTTTCTATACCCAGAGGCTGTAGTGCTGGATGAAGGGGAAGGATTTGAAGGAGGAAATAATGAGAGGAAATTATTAAGCAAAGTTTAGATTGGATATCAGGGAATTCATTGAGACAGTGAAATCTGTTACAACCTGGAATTATCTCCCAAAGGAAGATGCTGAAACTTAATTGCTTTGGACATTTTTAACAAGTCCTGTCGAGCTGCATGGAAGATATGTAGAGAATAATCCTGGGCCTGCAGAGGGATACAGTAGGTGATGTTCTTGGCCTTGCCACTTCTTATTGTTCTGATTTTTTAACTGTCACCAGGAGTGACAGTGATTACTGTAGCCATTTTTATTGTGGGTGGAGTCCTGTTGTTTAAGAGCTCAGTGGCATTTCTGCCTCAATCTGAATTGCCTTCAGGTGTGGAAGTTCAGTAGCAATAAACTAATGCTGTGTTTGGCGTGATAGCAGTAAAACCAGCGCTTAGTTCACTTGGATAGCAAAACTTTTAGGGGATCACAGGACTGGTCAGGGAGAAATTTTCTTCAAACTGCATAAAGTGGAATGTGGTTGGGTGCAAGGTGTAGGAGGTCTCTACTGCTTGCTTGTGAGATAAGCTGGGGGCTTGGGAAAGAAGGAGGAGGAGGGGAGGATGGCCTCATTTGCCCTGAGGTCCAGTTGGAAGCCTGACCCCAGGTGTTTTATAGTTTTTCTCTTTGCAGCAGGCAACTTTAGAGCAGGAAGGCAATACAAG
The DNA here is from genome assembly GCA_013399835.1 of Leptocoma aspasia. Classification (NCBI taxonomy): domain Eukaryota; kingdom Metazoa; phylum Chordata; class Aves; order Passeriformes; family Nectariniidae; genus Leptocoma; species Leptocoma aspasia. The sequence goes on along the minus strand of VXAX01007794.1, from coordinate 23,557 downwards.
ACAGCTCTTGTATGGGACTGTTTAGTGAAATTAATTTAAAAATAGCTGTTAAGGTTTAATTATGCCCTCCTCCTATACCAATCCAGAAAGATATTCAAGATACTAGGCTATAAACACTATGAAAGTAGGGGAACTGCATAATTAAAGACTTTCATATTAGTTGCAGTGCAGATTTTTGCATGGTCACATTTAAGTCCTATTAACTGAAATACAGTGTAAACTCATTTGTATTAATGTATGCCACTGTGTAGGCACATGAACATGCCAGACAACAGGTATTAAGAACATTGCAATTTCTTGTGGAAATAGATGGCATAAACATTCAAAAAAGCCAAAGAGCAGGGACCCAAAACTGAGAGGAAAACAGTTGTTTTTCCAGAAAAGGAACCCAATGGGGTTTCAGTAGCGAACAGTTCTGGTCTTCAGTGGGTCTGTGACTAGAGCTCATTTTTTCTTTAGGCTGTATATTTCTTTGACTAGAAGGCCAGTGTTTCCTCTGCTTCCTGGTGAAGACTGAATTTTTGATGAAAACACGTCGAAAATGAGGGAAAGAAGAGGGAGCGGGGTCAAACTGTGAAATATCACAAACCACCAGGCGTGAGGTGCCCCAGTGTGTAATTCACCTGCAGATGGGATGGACAGGCAAACTAAAATGTATTTGTACTCACTGCCCTCTGCTCTTGCAATATTTCACTGGTGCAAGTCTGCCTGGGGCGCTCTTTTGTGTCCACCCATCTCTGTTGCAGGCAGGGTGGTGGCCTGGGAGGTGCCTGGCAGATGTGTAGCATCCTCCTGCCAGGTGCAGCCAGGGGCTGCTGTGATTTGTCCTCCCAGCACGTGCCGCAGGAGAAGAGCCTGTTTGCACACTTCTGCTGAAGGATTACCCGCAGTATTCCATAGCAGGATGCGTTTACCTGTCATCCCATGCTCTGGTCACTGCCATCTCTTTGGCAGATTCATTTGCAGTCTCTGTTTCTACAGTTACCATGAGAGGTCTTTGGATCAGGGGCCATGATTTTATTATGTGTTTTTAAATCATCTTGCAGGATGGGTGTCCAGGTCCGTTTTGGGACCAACAGAGAGCACTGCATTTCCAGGCATGCCTGTTATTGTTATCCACTGCAAACCAAACCCTTTTCTCACTCTATGCTGTGGGAGAGATGTTTCTCCTTGTCTTGCATGGCAGCAGGATTCACTCCAGTCCTGCCTGTATTTTCACCAGATATGCTACTGCAGTTTTATCCTTTTGATGTTCAGCCATTTGCTGAGTTAAACATCTGTTATAAACACCTACACGCTGACCTGTGGAAAAATTAAATGTGTCATGGGTCAGATAGATTTCAAAGACCTCGTAGAAATAGTGACAGAAGGGTGGCAGTGGGTGATAATAATACATTGAGTAAATTACAACAATCAATTTTAATTAAAAGACACTAAGATGAATCTTCAGAGGGATAAAATGTTACTCAGAAAATGTGGCAATAAATGTAAATATCTTGCTGTGCTCCTGCCTTTGCTTTTGGAGAGGGTGAATGGGGTGATATACTTCAAAGATTCTGCGTCAGTTCAACTGTATTATTAGAGATGTGCTTAGCAAAGAAATATTGATCCTAACAGCACAGTGAATTTAAGATAAGATCTGACAGTATTAACAAGAATAAAGCTTGTTGGTCTCTTCCATCCTAGAAAATAGCATCTTGGGATATTAAAAATAAATACATTTACATTTCATCCTGTGAAAAATCCAGATGTATTCTTTGATATACAGGTTTGTTTGTTTGGTTTTTTTAATTCTTACTTATAAATTACTCATGTCCAGGAAATTATTTTGAATTTGCGGAGTGTGGTTTTTATTCCCATTGCTGCAGAGCATTCTTCTTAGTTAACAAACAAACATAGTTGTAGATTACTTTAGGGAACTTTTATTAAGATTCCCAGCCATAACTGTGCAGCCATGGGAAAGTTATTTAAACATACATATTATATTTACATATATGTACTTCTTATGCAACCACTTGAAACCAGACACACAGATTTGGGGCATGAAGGTCTTACCTTCTGAAATGGCATGACCTCCATGGGAGACTTTACCAACACAAAGATAAGGATAAGAATATCACCAGTGCCCTTGTCTTCTGGATTGCATTGCTATCACTACAGAGCAATTATTGAGGTTTTTTTTTCTTTTTCATCATGGGCTGTGTTGACTTGAAGCTTTGAAAATGGGAGTCTGTTTCCAATCTGGAATAGCAGCTCACTCCTGTGACTCTGCCGGGGTCCTCAGTTGTGTCCCTGCTGATAGCACAGCACCTCTGGCCTGTTGCTCCCATGGGACTCTCTGCTAACACCTTTTTTAGACCTCATGGGGGTTTGGAACCAGATGATCTTTAAGGTCCCTTCCAATCCAGGCCATTCTATGATTCTGTGATTAGAGATGTTTCTTATCTGGCCACAGAAATGTGATATTTAATAGTTTTGAGAGCTGTTGTAATGAAATTGCCAGAAAGAGCTGTGCATCATTATGCTTTTATCAGGTTTCTGTTATTATTAGAATTATTATTAGAATTGTCTTAACAGAGAAGCTGAACACTTGCATTCTGGAAACTCTCACAGCAACAGAAAGTAGAAGCAAGGTCTTATAAACAAACAGATGAACAATAATGTTTTATTGACTACTTTGAACTAATGAGGAACTTTATATTGCATGCTGACTCCTGCTGAAATATGGATCTTTTGGAAGGTTTGAAACAAGAGGTAATCTCTAAATAGCAAAGACTTTTTATTGCTCAGAGTCTGTGGTCAGCTGAGACAAAAGCAGAGGTCGGATTAATGACATCAGGTATAGTGGTAAATGGTTTCAATTCCATGGAAAACTTCCTAAGAAATGAGTCAACAGAGCAAGAGTGAATCTGAGGAAATTTCAACTCTAATTCTAAAAGACCAGCTTCTTAAAATTGTATTCTTTGGGATGGCTAAGAGAAACTAAATTGTATAATTTTTTTATTTGTCTGTCTGATGGCTTACAGAAAACCTTAATTAGCATGTATCTATCTAAGAGATTAATACACATTTTTTGCCTGGTTTAGGAAAATCACAGTTAGCCATTCATTCTTCCAAAATGTGCAAGAACTCTATTTTAAAAATAGGAAAGTAATGCACCTAGCTGCTAATAATTATGAAGATTTCAAGGCCACAGTAACTGAATATTTTGGGGGGTCATTACTCGTGTAATTGACTTACACTTATGGTGGTATTGCCTCAAGAACTAACTATTGCAAACTTATAATTTATTATGTGAGATCTAGAAAAGAGACCCTTTTTAAAGTGTTTGCTTTTAACTTTACTCTTCTTGGCTTCTATTTTGTGTGATATATAGTTAATTATACTGTTGAATCTCCAGAAGCCAGATACTGTGTCTGTGGCTTTAGAGATGAGACATTAACTTCCAAATTACACTTTATGACCCAGTGTCCAAAGTTAATTTTAGTTAACTTTAGTTAATTCTCTGTCTGCAGCTGCAATGACCAGTAGCTGCTGGTCAATCAGAGTTCCCTGATAAACTGATGGCATCAAGGCCTGTACTTCAATGCCCTGTTTCCAAAACATCTTCTGATATGTCTGTGTGTCATGTCTTGCTGTGGAGTGCAGAGAAGAAACTGGGCTTGGTGGCTGAGATGCTGACAGCATTAATGTGATGATTTAGTTAATCAACTGGGTTTAGGGCAGAAAATTTTCTTGCCCCAGTTTCATCTTTGGGGGAGTAAAAACAGGCTGTCCAAATGGGAATGGGAAGCTCATGCTGTTTGATTTGAATTTTCACAGGCAACAGACCCTGATGCAATGATATAATCTGAATTTGTTGAAGAAATAAAAGGTGGGAGGTAGGAATATTAATATACATGTATTTTTTTTTTCTGTAATTGAAGAACTAGTGGAGCAGCATGCCCAAGAGGCCCCTCCGGAACTCCATTTGTATTGCAAGAGGACCTAAGAGTCTCTGGCAATATATTGCTGATGTTCCAGTTGATCTCTCAACCTGGTACTCTGCTTTTAAATCTCCCCTGTAATAAACCTCCTTCAGGCAGATCTGAAGAATACAAGGTTATTTCCCCTTTTCTGAGAGGGGAAAGCTCATTGACACTGGTCATGTAACTAAGGCTATCTCCGAGTAGTTATACCTGAAAATTGTGATTTACCAAGCATTTCCTAACAACATCTTCTCACAAAACTGAGGCTACCAGGTGCCAAATTAGTGTGGGGTATCTTTGCAAATGAAATCACGGCTTCTGGCAACTGCTCAATATGGAGCTGTTTTTTTCACTGAAAATATTTTGTTATTTGCAGTTGATTAACTGACTTGCAATACTTACTCTGTGATGAGCATAGGTGCCCAAGACTTCACTAAATTGTGCTCTAAGGACAAAAATTACTCAAATGGTGGTTCTGTGCAGATCAGATAAATATTGGGATATCTTTGGATTTTATGCAGATGGTCCATATGCTCTCGACTGCTGAAATGACAACCCCTATACAGACTTAGATGCCCGGTTTTGGAGATTTGCCCTTCATTTTTAAAATGAGGTGGAAGTGGTAAGAGAGGCATGAGGATGTAGAAGAAATGATGAATCATGTGATATTTTGGATTTCTCCTGAAGCTAATTTCAGGGCATAGCTATTTTTAAAAGAAAATGAGCATCCCACCGTGTGTTAAGATGTCTTTTAGGGAAACCTGATGTTCAAGAATTGAAGCTGGTACTATCTTATTGGAAAAATATGGTGATTATATATGCAATTTTCAACATACTGTCGGTTCTGGAGCATTCCCATGTGGTTGCATTTATCTTGGTCATCCCTGGCTGACTTTTTGTCTTTACTGCCTCTCCTTCTTTTATAATTCAGCTTATTTTTCTATTATTTGGTGTATTAACTATTTATTTTTTCATCTTTCAAGTATCTCTTCCCCCTCTTCCTTGCTGTTCACTTGTGCAGGGGGGAAGTGATGGTTTCCAGCCACCTTGAGCATGGGATTAACTCACAGGGTAACTTGGTGCCCTGCTGCAACACAGGAAAAATAAGTGTTCCTGTCTCTGGCACTCTAGCAGAATGACTCACAAGCAGAGGAAACATATTTCCAAAGCTATATCGTGAGTGTAAGAGCTGACTTTAAATGCTGGGGAATTTCAATCTCTAGTTGATGTACTGCCAGTCTGATTTGAATGAGATTTACATTCTCTGAAGGAGAGATAGCAGCCCAACCCAAAAAACAGTAGCCAATGGTAAACATTGAAAACAGTGAGAATCTTTCCATTGCCTTTGCTAGGCATTGGAACTGGTCTTGGTAACCACGAAAGAGGCAGAGGCTTTTAGCAGTAGAACTTCTATAACTGCAGAGAAAATTACCTGACAGGGAGCAGTTCTGCACCTATGTGTTTACTCATCCAGTGAAAAGAAATGATAAGTCAAAATATTTCACCCAAACACAGAACATATTTATAAAATTAGAAGTCAAAGAATCACCTAGATTAGAAACACATCTTACAAATCTTTTAAATCCCTCCAGGGAGAGTGGCTCTGCCACTTCCTTGGTCAGCCCAATTCAACACTTCACAACCCTTTCTCTGAAAACCTTCTACCCTCCAGCAGATCAATAATTTGGTGTTGTCTGCGAACTTGCTGAGAGTGCACTTGATTGCCTCATCCAGGTAATTAACAAAAATGTTAAACACTACTGGTCCTAATACTAAACCCTGAGGAACCCCACTAATGCCTGGCCACCAGCTGGATTAAACTCCACTCACCACCACTCTCTGGGCCTGGCTGTCCATTCAGTTTTTTACCCAAATAGTCCTATTGTTTGAAATCCAAGAATCATTTGTAGAAAAGATTATGTAGGAATACACAGGAGTATCCCAATGTAAATACTTATTCACTGCAGCCGATATGGAAATGAATGCGCACATTGCTCCTTTAATTTTTATTTTTCATAAGATTAATTATGTTTTCAGTTTCTCATTATAGCTCCGTATTTCTATGCATATCTTAAAGTATTAAACACTCCAAATCCTGCTGCTGTTTTTGTAATGCATCCTTTTCACTCTTTGTTGACATCGTGGTAGTCAAAGTTTTGTCTTTCTGCTGCATTCTTTGCAGAATTTCCTGTTGTTAGCGTAGGGTAGGAAAACACATAATCCAGCATAGGCTTGATTATATGCAGGTGCTTTATTGAGAGAGCGCTCCCGGGAGTCTGGTGTACGCAGACCACAGAACTCCGACAGGGGTTTGAAATGGACGTATTTCATACTTTTCCATGACATAACTATATGTTAATCATTAAACTTATATTGTTCTATTGTATTCATTGATTTCACCCAAGTGTGAATTCCCAAGCCCACCAAGACATCATTTTCCATGATTCCTATGTATACATAATAATTATGTTCAATTATCAGATAATCATCACACCTAACAATTTTATCATTTCTTATGACCTAGTACATATGCTCCCAGGCCTTATTGCATGATCTAGTACAAGTACATTTTCTCAGGCCTAGCCACCCTTTCCAAATACTATTCCCATAATTTTAGAAACATTTTAACCCTATACTATCACTGTCAAACAACAAAAAGATCCTTATTTCAAAAATACTGCCTTTTGCATGTAGTGACAACCCTTGGTGGTGAAACCCAAAGTAGCTTCATTTTAGAGATGAGAGAGGCTTAATATTGCAATGGCATCTGATTCCTACTGGAGACAACTGGAGACAAACTATCTTACCCATTCAAAATCTTCCTGTTGGCCTTTTTTTCTGGCTATGTGTCCTTTGGAAACACTAAGAGCACATGACATCCGTGCACACGTGACAAACAGAGACTTGTGTTTTACAGAGATAAGATCAGAATCACAAAATCGCAGAATATTTTGAGTTGGAAGGGACCTACAAGGATCATTGAGCCCAATGAGGTTAAAATTAAAAGTGATACGTGCATTTGCCTCAATTCAGACCAAAACTCAGGTTCAGAAGTATGCAAGGGTGTGTAGGAAATAATAAAGTGTCCAAAAGAGGGCAATGAGGATGGTGAAGGGCCTTGAGGGGAAGCGATGTGAGGAGTAGCTGAGGTCCCTTGGTCTGTTCAGCCTGGAGAAGAGGAGACTGAGGGGAGACCTCACCCTTTCCCTCATAGGAAGTTACAACTTCCTGTGAGGGAAAGCAGAGGGGCAGGCACCAATCTTCTCTCTTGTGGTCAGGGACAGTACCTGAGGGAATGGCCTGAAGTTTTGTCAGGGGAAGTTTTAGGTTGGATGTTGGGAAAGGTTCTTCACCCAGGGTATGTTTGGGCACTGGAACAGCTCCCCAGGGCAGTGGTCACAGCACCGTGCCTGGCAGAGCTCAAGATGTGTTTGGACAGTGCTCTACGGCACATGGTATGACTCTTGGGCATGGTGCTGTGCAGAGCCACAAGTGGGACTCAATGATCCTTGTGGGTCGCTTCCAGCTCAGAGTATTCTGTGATTCTGTGAAATTGTTTCCAAGTATGAATACTGCTGGCAGGGTAGAAGGGAGGGAATAAGCTGTGGGGGAAAGCAGATCTTGCTAGTTGCACCAAGCTGGAACTTCACTGCATGGAGGATTACCCATAGCTGCAGGAGTTTCTTAGGCTTTGCCTCTATCATCCTGTAGCACTTATTATTTAATGTGAATTAAATTCACATTAAATACCCGCCCACCCACTGTGTCTTTATCCTAATTGTAGAAGTTAGGGGAGCATTTCTGGGGAGTAGACTAGTTGATCTTCAGAGGTTTCTTCCAAACCAAACTATTACGTGATTTTGTGAAGCAGACTGATACACTGTCCATTTGTACCTTTCCAGACAAGAGGTCTCTCTCTGCTCCCAAGGTTGTCCTTTATTCTCTCACAGTTGAGCTGTGTTTCTATAATCTGCAAGACACCCAAAATGGGTTTTTGTGATGTTCACTCAAAGCTGTCACAGGCAGTAAGTTGTTAATTTTGCAGTTTAGGGAGCAGGCACTGATGTGCCGTACAGTTGAACACGGCTGTTGTGTACTCCACAACTGGAGTTAAAATTGACTCAGTTGCAGCTTAATAGGTGTTGAGCAGACTGTATAAATGCAAGTCATTACTGCCTAAATGTTGTGGAGCATTAAGGTGAACAAAGACAAGTGTCAAATAAACGCTTTTATTCCAAGATGGAATAATTCCCTCCTTTAATCCTAAAACAAATGCAATTTGTGAAAAGTCAGACATGAAAGAGACGTGCTTTGACAGGCTTTATAAGCCAGTATTGGGGTAAATGTGATATCCAGAGAGGCATGTCATGCCTCTGGCTTAGAAAAAATTCTGTCAATAATTTGTGGGGTAAAGCTCTGACAAATAAATGGTAGGTGCTTAATCTGAGCTCAGCCTTTGCCTTTGTGGATTTTGATTAGACTATCAGTGCCATATCCGTAGTACTTTTTTGGTTTTGATTTAATTTTACATCACTTTTATCCCCAATCCAGTGATAAGATAAACATAGCTTGTGTCTGGGAAAAGAAACAGCATTCTCACATTTCAGCTTACCCTTCCTGACATTAAATACATTCCAGGCACACTTTTCATTTATATTCCAGCATCTGACTTTGAGTGGGTGAGATACATGCTTATTTTGACATCTAGTGTTAAATGCCTTCAATATGTACCACAGCATTCAATTCCAGTTTACATATGCTACTGGGTTTGACTTTGAGATTACAGACAATATTCTAGTAGAGACTGAAAGCTCACACATTAACAGCTTTTTTTCTAGATGTCTCATAGGTATTGCATAGCCTTTCCTTTCATAGGAAATACAGAGGTAGATGCTATCACTAATAGTGCTAAAGAGCCTTGCTTGGTGTCTCTCTGTGGACTAAATTCAAGTCCCATTAAGATAATTTATAAGGTTCTTCCTTCCTGCAAGGAAAGCAGAGCCGGCCTTATGTCTTTGAACTGAAGTGGTTGCAAATGTCTTCAGCACACAAAACATCTTAGTCATCAGTTTGGAAAAAAACCAGTGCTTAGAGCACCTGGGATTGTTTTGATGTTCACATAAACACTGCCTTAAAAATAACTCATGAAGGTGCACTTAGTTGCAAACACGTTTTAGAGTATTGTTAATTGAGAAAGTGTTGAGGCGCTTTTAAAAGTTTGACATTTTTTAGTAAGTTCAGAAGAGACACTGTATTAATAATAGTGAATCTGCCTTGTAGAAATGCACAGCTGCTATGTCAAAGTTCTTTTGTAGCATTAGGACTGTTTTGAGTATAAAAAAGACCCTGTGTGTTTTTGTACTCTTTTTTTTCTCTCTGAGCAAGGTTCTGCCATTCTGTGTTATTCATCATATGTGATGATAATGTCTAATTAATGCCTTTTTTTGCATGCCTGGAAAATACCGCAGGAAATCTGAATAAACATCAGTGGGCAATATCAGTATATATTGACAGTATACACTAAGGGTCAGCTTCCATAAAAAGGTAATTGCAGTTAATTTGGGGAATCTTTGTAGGTTTAACTGTAGTGGAGGTGCTACCTATATCTATCTATTTATCTATCTAATCTGTCTATCTCTAGGTACCTGCAAGCCCAGAACGAGGGATGCCTGAGAGCAGACTCAGAGGTGGAATTGTGACTGAGTGTGTGACCATCAGGGATGGAAAGATTTCTGTGAAATTAATTCTCCATAGACTTACAGCCACCTTGACTTTTATTAACTTGTGGCTTGGCTCCTGCCCGATGATTTACCTTGCTGTGTCACTGGGGCTGATGTCACTGGGCCTCTCTGTCTTTAGCTCAAGTCTGGACTGACTGAGATGCTCCAGCCCTGGGGAAGGTGGTGCCTGGGCTGGCATTTAGATGTTCCCGGTCCTGTCCCTTGTGACTCCCAGGCTTGCTGAGTGGATTGTTTCTGCCAAAACCAACAGGTTTTCTTTCTACCTTCATGCAGGTAGAATCCATGGCTCTGCTGAAGCAGTGGAATACCTGGGCAACTGTCTTATCTTACACGTGACTCATGCAGGATATTAAAATTCAGGAAACAATCACATCATTTATTTTTCATGGAGCAATTTCCTTTTAAATTGTATATAAATGCAGTGGACAGCCTTGTAATTTGTTTATAAAAATGGATTTCCTTCATACATCTAGTTTTATCGTCATTAAGAAAGAGAGAAAAAATAAGTGTATATCCAGATAGATTCAGATGTAAATAGTCCATGAACAACAAAAGCAGATTTTAAACAGCTCTAGAATTGCAAGCCATATTAATGATTTCCAATATGTGTGCATATTAGAAATATGTGTTCACTTTTCTGCTGACATATTTTCCCAGGGGAAATAAACACATTTTCCCAGTTTGACCATAGCACGCACACCCTGGCTTTTATTTCATAGCGATGGAGCAAAAAGCCACATAAGGCTTTGCGTGACAGAGATGTATCTTTCCTTATCTAGCTATTATGAGGCAGCCATCAAAATTAAGTTAGGAATGAAAGGAAATAAAATCAATGGTAATGAAGCAAATATTCTGATACATGTTAGCATTTTACTAAATAACAGTGGTGTTTGGTCGTAGCAAAATTCTAATTTGTTCTGGACTTACAATACCAAAAATCCTGTTCAATTAACATGCTATTCTATCTTTGCTTCTCTGTGCAAGAGATAACAACTCTATGAGGTGTTATGGATGCCCATTTACATTTGAAATCTGTGAGGTCCACTGGCTCAAACACTATCCCAAAGCCCTTGGAGCCTGGGTACTATTTCTGTCTCTGTTGCTGGCCCTTGGGGGATCTGACACAAATTACTTCCTCTGAGGTTTTACGTGTAATCTCGGTACAAAGAGATGGGAGGTGGTGGTTTTTAAAGCCCAGGAAAATACCAATGAATCAGAGGTGGTTTCATTAATAAATTTGATAATGCCAAAAAGTTTTGTTATAATGTTCAGTGGTACCAGTCTTTGAGCACTCTAAGAGTCTATGTAGGTCTCTTTTGAGGAAATACATGAGTAGGGAAACAACAAAGACTTCTCTCCAGTCAACAGAGAAGTGCAAGGAATTTTAATGGCTCCTTATAAGCAGATCTACTTAAAACTCATGCATATATGCCAAGTATTACTGAGAACAAGAAGAAAATAATGCTTTGGAGTCATTAGTGCTCACTTTGCTCTTTGCTGGGCTAAGAACTGGCTGGATGACCGGGCCCAGAGAGTGGTGGTGAATGGTGCTGCATCCAGCTGGTGGCCAGTCACCACCAATGGTGTCCCTCAGGGGTCTGTGATGGGGCCAGTTCTGTTCAATATTTTTATTGATGACATGGATGACGATATTGAGTCTTTCATTAGTAAATTTGCAGATGACACTAAGCTGGGAGCGTGTGTCGAGCTGTTGGAAGGTAGGATGGACCTGCAAGGAGACTNGACACAGTCTCAAACTGCATCAAGGGAAATACAGGCTGGACATTAGGAGAAAGTTTTTTGCAGAAAGAGTGATCAAGTACTGAAATGTCCTGCCCAGGGATGTGGTGGAATCACCATCCCTGGATGTGTTTAAAAAAAGACTGGAAGTGGCACTTGGTGCCATGGTTTAGTTGAAGTGTTAGGGCTGGGTTGGACTTGATGATCTTGAAGGTCTCTTCCAACCTTGTGATTCTGTGATTCTGTGATTCTGTTATTCTGTGATTCTGTATTATACAAATCTGTTCAGACTTTGAGATATAATTTTAGAATTTCCATGTGTTGTTGAAAATCCACATAGGATGCATGTTACAAATCCATAGTCTGTAGCTGTAGCCCCTTAGGGTTGAAGGGTAAAACATATTTACTGCTAGGGAAGAAAGTGAACTTTGCTGTCAGATATCAGTTGTCCAGTCTCTTGAAAGCCTTGGGGTTTATGAGCCAGGATTCCCGTGTTTGTGGTTACAGCAAAAGCAGTGAGATAATCAAATGGCAAATAAAATGCTTAGGCTGGAACACAATCCAAAGGACAATAATTGCAAAATGAAAAGCTTAACAGAACCCAGAGGAAGAAGGAAGCTAAAGATGTTGAGACTTGTTACAGAGTCAGGCTTATTGCAGATTCAGCCTTAAATGATCTGTGAATTCTGTTTATGAATCTGGAAGTGTATTTAATCTGAGATATAAAGAAAACAAACAAACCACAATAGTAGGTTATCTGTAGCACTTGGAGAGGAAATGAAATGAAACTACAATTGTGGAGCTTCCTACATTTCCATTTCTGTTCCTGTTTTTCATTCTAAGGATCTTTTCCATATGGGGACTCTTTTTAATAATGGTGCCATATTTTTTGCCTATGAAATAAAATGTAAAGCGAGTTCAATAGGTAGCTGTCTGCAAATTTATTTTTACCTTGAAGGGTAGTTACTTTTTAATGAGAACTACAGAAGCTGATTAATTGCAGTTCCTGCATCTATAATTTAGGCAAGACACATTTGCAAACAGACTGCCCATCAACCTGAACTCATCAGGAAATTCTTCTCTTTACAGTAACAGAAGAGAATATTTAAGCATTTCTCCCAGTACCAAGATTGTAACACAGAGCCAAGGCTCTGTTGGAGGTGCTGAGAAGTTACAGCATCCATGAAAAACCAGTGGGTTGTTGCTGCACACCCTGTATTCACCACAAAGGGAGTATTTCTTCTGGCCACTGTTAGCAGGATGGAGCAATGCTGTTTTGCCTAATACATTACATTAGATGGTTTGGTATTTGTCTCAGTAGAAATTTTTATTTTCATATGACTTGATATGATTTATAATGTTTTTCAAGTTATGAATTATAATTCTGTCTAAGGTGGAAACTTGACATATGAAATCTCTGAATTAAGGTCTTGCTAGCATTCTAATGTGCTCTCTGTGGCAATTGTGTTGTAGCATGCTTGAAAAGAGGCAGCTGTTGTAACCTTATGAGCAAATACTGTATTTATATTTCTGTTTTCATCTGAGTTGGAGGGTAAGTATAGTTTCTTAAGTGAAAGGATTGGCATTAAACACATAGTGCCAGTTCTGGAGGTTTTCCACTGCCAAAATACATGGGAACATGCAAGAAAATTTTGCTCTAATGGCTTCTATCCAACTATTTATTTTATGAGATTATTTTGTGTAGCAGCAATTGTAACCCATTGTTCGGTTTTTTCTCTTGGCTTTGTTTAATAACTGCATGGGGTTGCATTAATACTACGAGCAAATGTAATGTCTTTACTCTGGAAGGGAGGTATGGTGCCAAATTTTCAGCCAGGGAAGGAGGGTCATGCTGTACAAGAAGGTGACTCTTCTGCATTCCAGCTGACTGGGAAGAAGAGATGCTGCACGTTGCAGCATCAGGGTGCAAGGTGGGTTTTGATCTGCTTCATGGCTTATTATACGTAATATAATGTTGGACTCCCTGAGAACAAAAGCTGCTTACCCTAAGATGGCTTATTTGGATTTGACAAAATAAAGCAAAAATATGGAAACAGTTATGGTATAATGATGATGATTTGACTCATGGCATATGCTTTTTAGTTCAGTGGGTTTCTTGTATTGAATTTTCAGCTTGAACATTAATGAATTCCATTTTCAAGCAACATGCACCCTCTGGGATGTTCAGGCTTTCTGAATGTCATTGAATTAAGGCTGTGGGATGCTCACATGATGTGTTTTTTCCTTGGCTGCTGATGGAGGCTCCAGCTGAGTCTTTGTTCTGCTGCACTGTTTCTGCTTCATGGTTGTTGTCTCTTTTGATTTTTTTGGCACATCATCTAATGGCTTGATAATTTTAATTAAAATTTGATAAATATTCATACTAATTTGTATATGATTTGCAACATTTTCGCTAGTGATCAGCTACTGTGTTGGAGTCTCACATGTGAGCTGAAGAGGCATGTTTTTCCATGGATTTGCAACTGCAGCTTTCTGTGTTTTGGAGGTTTTTCTATCATCTGTGCAATATTCTTTACAACTTTCAGTTCTTTTGAATCATTCACAATCAACTCTATTGTATTAAGTCTCAACAACCTCACAAAAAACCCATCAGGAGCTGGTTTCTTTACAGAACTATATTTGATAGTATTTCACTCTGAGCTTGCATCCTATTTTGAACATTTGAGCGTATCCTCTCAGCCTTCCTCTCAGATGATGATGACTAAATTTATATCTTGTGCTTCCCCAAAACAATGAAATAACATTAAATTACATTTAAGAGAAACACGTATTTCCTTTATTTGTGTACTTGATCCCATATTCAGTGGTATCTTAACTGGAGAGGAGCTACTTTGGTATGTCATGTACCTACAGTTATTACTCATACTGGCATCCCTCAATTAGGTAGTTTGAGGCACCAATTTGTGATTAAACATTGTAAAGAAATACACAGTATTCTTGTGGTAGTGTTCTTATGTTTCATAACAGCAGTGATTATGGAAATGTGAGGCTGACACATTGTTTACAGTAACAAAATTAAAAAGTGAGAACTCCAAGTTTTATCTTGTCTGTGGCAGATAAATTTACAGAAACAAAACAATCTTTGAATAATAATATGATCAGGAATATGGCCCATGTGTAATTGTATATGCACTCTGTATGTATGCAAATGCACTTAAATGCTCCACAGAATATTGCTTGCAAGAACTGATATGCAAGTCAGCTGTTTGCTGAGCTGTGAGAGGCATAAGGGATGACTCCATTCTTCTGAGAATTGTGTCACAGTGGATGACACAGCAGCAGGTTAAATCTGTGTGTCACTAAAACAAAACTTCCATGCAGAAAGTGAAGACCCTGCTGTTGAATTATGGAGTAGTTGTTGGGTTGGGAAACTGAGCCATGTAGGGGTCCAGCCTCTTCTCCCAGGCAACCAGTTGACAGGACAAGAGGACACATCTTAAGCTGCACCAGGGTAGGTTGAGGTTGGACATGAGGAAACAATGGTTCACAGAAAGAGTGACTGGGCATTGAAATGGGCTGCCGAGGGAGCTGGTGGAATCACCATCCCTGGAGGTGTTTAAGGAAACACAGGACATTGCACTCAGTGACATGGTCTGGTTGACAAGGTGGTATTTGGTCATGGGTTATACTTGATCTCAGAGGTCTTTTCCAACTTATCTGATCCTGTGATTTTGTGTGTCCTTATGATTGGCATCAGTGCATAGATTAACTAAGCTTTAAGTAAAGACATGCCCAGTGCCAGTTTGCTGGTATGTCTGCTAAATTTCTTTGTCATACAATAAGCTGGTCCTTCACCCGCTCAGTCATGTGGCACAGAGTTGAGGTTCAAGATTCCCCATCCTTCCTGTCTACCCGCTCACCTTCTGCCTTCAGCTGTGCCACAGGGCCCAAGGACCTCCCTAATATCCCCTAAAAGCAAGGAACTGAAATTTCAACTCCTCAAAAACCTTCCTCATAATTCTGCTGTTGTGCCAGGACCAGGGAATACCTTCCTCTAAGGCTGCTCTGTGTGTGTGTGTGTGCATGACTCTTAAGTACCCCTGCATCTAGTAGTACTTATATTCTAAAGCCATGAACTGGGAAAGATAAAGTATATTGCCAGGCCTACTTGCCATGAAGTAGATATTTTTCTGTTTCCTGCTTGAAATATCTCAAAGTACCAAGATGGGCTGCTTTTTCAAGTGGTCGCACTTTCTGTTATTATCATCCACAACTAAGTCATCAGATCATCAGCTTTTTTATTTATTTTTAAACTTTTATCTTTTCTGGCATTTGTGATGCATAATGGCAAGCAAATCATCCTCATTATCAGTCTCCTTGTCTCTTTGGCAACACTTAGAAATATATTCCAGGACATGCTCTCTAAGTAGCAAATGCTTGTTTATTTTTGTGAATGTCACTTGATCAGCTTTTCAGACAGAAAACCAAGCTCATCTATCATTTGCGAATTGCAAGGTATTGAACTATATCCAAGGCCTAATTTGCAGAACCAAACCCCTCTACTAAGCAGCCAGCTGGGCCCAGGGATGCCAGTACCTTTCTTTAAACTGGGCTTGGTTAGCCCTACAGGTCAGACTGAGAGATCATTCAACCAATTGTTGCTTGAACTCTTTAATTTTCAAATCAGTTTAGCACCTTTGGGAAAAGCACCCCAGTCAGTCAGAGCTGAGAAATAGGCAGGCACACTGAGAATTCACACAGACAGCATATATTGCTCCGAATGAATATATGGAGCCATCTGTAATTGAGTTAAACAAAAGCATCACAACACCATGTCAGTAATGCTGTCTAATATCAACAATTCATATGAGCCTTTTTTTGTTGTAATAAATCCTGTCTTAAAATTATATAGGTCCTTTAATGTGAGCCCTTATGGTGTTAACTGACAGCTGCCAAGGTATAAGTGGTTTATTCAGTTCAAATTTAGTTAGTGGATAGAAATATTCTTATAAGGAAAAAACACCTGAATTTGATAAGCTTATCCAATAGGAATTTTGTAAGGAACAGCCTGTTCTTCTGGCTGTGCTGTGTTTTCTGGGATGACCATAATCTGCTGTGCAAGTCTGTGCCTCTCAGAGGCAATTTATAATTAATTTATAATTAATAAATAATAATTTATTAATTTATAATTAATAAAGTTGCTTAATGGCATAGCTTAATGGCATAGCATGCCATGCTGCCCAAACATCCTCTTACACTCTAGAAAGTGTAAGAGGCCAGTGGCATTTCTCAAACAGGAGAGAGTAAAGACACTTCCAACAAATATTTTATCCAGCATCCCTGCGGCAGGTCACCATGCTACCCGAAATCTGATATTGTGCTTATGTGGGAATTGGTAATGTATGGTCTACTGCCACTGTCCAAAAAGTGTGTCTGCTCAGGAGCTATACCTTTAAATTATATGTATTCTGAAAATTGCTTTAAACTGCAGACAGCCCACTTGGGCTGCCAAGGGATTGGTAAATAATACACATAACCTGCTGTTGCTATGCAAATTATGTGTCCTGGCATAAAGGTAATTTTTCTGGGAAGAAACCTTTACTAAGTTTGGGGTGGCATCCCTTTCAAAGACAAGAGGACCCAAATGAATTGAAAAACAAAAATGAATTGAAATTAAAATCTCCTTGTTTTTAATTTCTTGAGCACAGTTGTTGTTTTGTTTATAAAATAATTATGTTTCAATTTTCTTACCTCTCTTGTGCTTTGCTCTGTTGTAATTAAAAGGCTATTGAAAGATCTTCATAAAGCTTTTTTTTTCCCTGGTAAATTATTTATAGTTTTTAGATTATATTAAGCTGTCTGCAAATAAGGCTGAGTTTAGTGGCCATTTTTATGTCACATACACACACACACAAGCTGTCAGAAACAAAAGCAGGAGACCAAACACAAAGATTTAAAAAATCCAAGTAAAATGAAAAATTTCATGTTAAAAAGGAAGTAAATTTTTTTTTAATTATGTGCATTTGAAAAAAAATTTCATTGACCTCAAATAAATTACAAAGCAAATCAGTATCAACTGTTCCATTTGAGTCAAAATATTCCAGGGGGAAAGAGAGGTAGAAGTACCAGGAGGGAATGCATTCCCATTTTCAACTGACCAGAAGTTGTGACTTGATTAATAAATTTAATTTACTAAATAAAGGGTAGTGGTTCAATAATTCCACGTTGGGAGTCCTAGAAATACTACTAGAAAGAAAAGGCTGGATGGTATTAATCTGCTGTCTTGGAGGTGATATTTAAGATGCAAGACTGGAATAAAACATGCTGTGTGTGGCATCTGTGGACACATAAACAGACGACCCATTGAAAAGTGAGGTCTGCAAAGCACAAATTGAGCTATAATTTGTTTGGGGCTTGGTTTACTACTCTTGGGATGGGGCTAAATCACCCTTAGTTTTGTTTTACATGTCCACAGGACGGAACAAAGTGAATTTCAGCTGCTGTGATATATGCAAAAGGGTGTAGCTAATCTGTTTCAGAGTCTGTGTTCTGTTCTTATAGCTCTTTAAAATGGACCATGTTATGTTGCTGGGACTTCATTCTTCATGTATGGTTGGGTTAATTGGCTTAAAGTGAAAAGGCAATTCAATGCTCACCTATGCAGCAGTGCAGAATATCCAAAGTACTTCTGGGATTTCAGTGGATGTTCTTAAGGCGTTTAGGTGCTTCAGCTTTCTCATTTTTACATTAGAGGCAGGGGGAAACAAGATTGTGCATCAGCCAGAAATGGTAGTTTTTTTATATTTCTCAGTTCATCGAAATAAATATGTAATAAAAAATCCATCACAATCAGCACTTTCCATTTATGTTTTCAAGCTAAGGGACTAGCTAAAATGCAAACATACTTTTGCTTATTCCATAAACTGAAATAATGGACTTGGTATAATTTTACTTGTCAGTGGTGTAATAGACAACAAAAGTGTTTACTGTATTTTATTACCCTAAAGCTGTTGTCACTACTTTTCAAACCATGCACAAATCTAACCCTTGTCACAGTCTGCAAAGGGCTTTTTTTCTCCTGTTAGATTCTCAGCTTTCCTGTAGTATTGTGAAACCAGTTTAACATCTGACCTTTTAGCCAGCAGACTGGAGAGCTGCCCTGCTGAGTTTGTGGAGAAGGCTTGATTGCTCTGCTGGGTAATGCAGTATTTTGGGTATGCATATGTTACCAACTGAAGTGTATTATCCATCTTGAACACCACTTGAGTTTATGCTGATGTTTTCAAGTTCTATTCTTTGAATAGGTCCCACAGTAATTGAATTCTCATATTGTACAGAAAAAGAAGTCATGCCTTATGTGCAGGCCTGAGAACTCCAGTGATTTTTAAGAATTGAGAAGGCTTTCAAATAAAAGGACGTCCAACACTTGCAGCAATATTCTAGCTCCAGGTTCTGCTGGTTCCATATAGAAATTGGTTTCTATTACTGACCTAGGAACGACAGAAAAGATGACAATGTGCTGAGCAGTGCTATTGCACCTCCTGGAGATTTGCTGAGATTTTCAGTCCTTCATTCCTCTTACCTGCCAGAGCTGTCTTCCAGGACTCAGCTCTTTTTGTGGAGTTGGTTAAGTTCCTGTGAGCATGCTGCTAAATGAAAGGAGGTTCTCAAAGGAAAGACATGGGACCAAAGAGTTAGACAAGGTTACTTAGTATGAGAACAAAGTAAAGAAATATTTCTTCAGATGTTAGTTCAGACCATACCCAAGAAGGACTTTCAACCTTAAAATACTGAGCCTGGAGATTCCAGTGGGCTTTCCCCATATGTTTCGCAATCGCTTCTGTAGGGAGGACAGTAATACCCAATTTACTATGAGTTTACTGGAGGGAAATTGCCACTGTGTCCTGGCAAAACACAGAAAATGATTGATTTTTCCCACAATAGGAAAGCGAGACCTCAGGGACAAAGGGAGGCTGAAGAATATGAGTTTACAAAAGCCGAGGTGAAATAACAAGCATTCTTTTGAAGCAACCAAGGTCTTTGCAGAGTAGTAACAATAACAGCTGAGTTCTGGCTATCAGCTTAAAGTTAACCATGACTTGAACTGAGGTCTTGCTTTGTTGAATCCCATTCAGCTGAGGAGGACTGGTGGGAGAATTTTGATATTTCTGTTTTAATTGAACAGCCACGGGAGTTTTCTGTCCCCTTTCGCAGTGCAGTAATTGGCTCAAATGCTGTTGCCAGTGAAGCAGCTGCTGTTGACTTGATGGGAATCTATACTGAGCTCACAAGAGCACACAGGTGCTCTTAAGCAGTCAGCATTACGGCAGAATCAGGGACTGATTAAAATATTAAGAAGGGGGGAAGAAAAAAAACCTTGCTTGACCATGAAACCCATTTTCTATGAACTATGTTTAATAGAAAAACCTAATTAAAATCCTTGATTGTCTTGCTGTCAGTTGCAGACAGCCACAACTCCATGTGAAAGCCAGGTAAGGCCCGGAGTTGTTCAGGTCTTCTGTCTTTGTGTCTGACAAAAAGGGCTTTTACACAATGAATATAATGTACTTGAAGACATGGTCTAGATTATTTGATTCTAATAATGGTGAAAAAATTCTTCTGCAATAAACCACTTCTCCATCTAACACATTGAAAAGGATGGGGTCCATCCTGAGTACTTATAGGAAGTAATGAAATTTTCTTTATAACTAAATTCAATGTTTTCAAAAGGGTATAATTTTCTAACTGCTATTGATGCTCATCCCCTGCATATGCCTTTCCATCCACAGTTAGATGACCATTTTATTCCCATGCATTTCTGTTACTGAGCTTTCAATCGTGTTGGGGTTTTTAACTTTAAGAAATATTACTCAAGAAGTTTTGCAGTCGTGCAGAATTTACCCTGCAAAAGCAATCCTGTCATCAGGGAGCACTCCTACATCCTAAGGTCTGACTGGCAGAAATATGTTTTCTGATTGAATTCTGCCACTGGTATTTTTGTGTGACAAATAGGATGTCAAAAGAGAAGAGTTTCAGGCAAGACAGTGTGATAAATTCTTCTGCAGAAACATAAATGATTTATTATATTAGTATGAATTATTAATAATATTTCATCAGATGGACTTGAAAAGTTTCAGCACATTATTGTAAACATGGCATCATTTTGAGTGACTCCAGGTAGGAGGGATTAAAGGAAAAAAGCAAGATAGGAATCAGAGCTGAGTGTAGGAACTCAAAGTCTCTGAGGGTCACAGAGGGAAAGAGCTTTCATTGCTGTTATGAGATGAGCAAAAAACCTCATCAGATTTTTTTTTCTTTTTACAAGTATAAAGTGTTGTAAAAGTACAAATGCTAGAAAAGTTTTCCTTAGAAGAAAAGTTACCAGTTACAGTGTTAGACATAGGAAACATTTCACAGTAAACTTAGTAATGGTAAACTAAGGACAGAATGGCAACCCTTTCCTCGAGTTGTCTGAAGCACTGCAGTGACTGGAATTCAGGAAGTTCTCCCTTTTCCTGTTCAAAGTCTCAATGGGGATCTCCCACTTTGAAACCATAATAGTTCACATGACACACTGCATAAAATTCCAGCTGTTGCTTAAAGTGTCTAGCTCTGCCTTTGAGGCAAAGGCTAAAACTCCCTGAAAGGTGTTACCCCAACTTGGCAAAGCAGAGCTTCTCTCTCTCTGCCCATAGTTTGCAACAAGCCTCACTTCACTGCTTTTCACTAGACTGTCTTCAGTGTACATCTTTGTCTGAAATGTGGTGAAAATTTAGTCATTTTTACTGTAAGGGTTGGTCATCAGTTTGGGGCGAACCTTCACCAGGGACTTGCATTTTCTTCAGTATGCTTGGCGTCCTCAGGCAACACACAGCGCCTTCCTCATGCATGTTGGACTACCTAACATAGCTAACGTTTCCCAAACTTCTTAACTGAAAAGAGTTGCTCATTTTGTGAGTTCCTTTCTTATCTTGCTTCATGTTGATAACATCTTCTCCCCCTACTTGCCTAACCCTCTGTGTCATTTTTCTCTAACCTTTCTCGAGGTTAATGCTTTGATATAATGCATATTTTCCTTTATTTCATGCCTTGAATAAACAGTTAATGCTTTCAAAGATGCATGGGTCAGCCTGTTGTGAAGACAAACATTTCAAGGTCTTTGGGGACTTGAAAGCATCACAGATAACAGTTTGGTTTTCTTAGGGGAGGTTTTCCCAAGTCAAAACTAGTTTTTCTTCTCCGCTGAAAGCTGAGACTCTCGAGGACAGATCAAAAGTTTCCCCCCTTCCCTCTCAAGCTATTTCTTTGTCATATTTTTGTGACAACAAAAGCACGTTTCTTTTTAAAAGGGTTAGAATAATTAGAGGTGTATCTTGGCTGGAGCATAGATCCAATATTCTGTTTGGTTCTTTGATGAATTCCTGATGGTCAGGTGTAGCATAAAATGATGGTTTTTCAATTAAAACTTATGTTGTTATTTTCTCTTTCTATGTCTTTATTGTTGGGTGAGGTGCTGAGCTGATTCCCAGTGGTAGAAGAATAATTTTGTGCATGAAAACTCTCATGGAGCTTTCAGTCATAAACTTCAAAATATATTTTTATGCTTTGAAATATTTTTTCTATATTTTTTAGGTTTTGAAGCAGGGCATGACTCTGCTCTTTTAAAAATTTCCAGAATAGAGAAAGGCACTACAGGAAGTGATATTTGTCGAGGAAGCTTGACGGTGTGAGTCACTGGCTCATGTACCCTGGGGAATGTTTGTGTGCTGACAAAGATGCATTGACTTAAGAGGCTTTCTGTGTAAAAGCTCTAAAGCCTTGGGTGAAACCGGTGTCTTTCTTATGTAGATTCTAAAAAAAATAAAAGAACGTGTAAGAGAAGTCACAGATATTTACAAACAAAGAGCATGGAGTTGTACAAGTCAGTTGGCAGAAAATTTGGAAGAAAGGAACTTATGTCCTTGTTAAATTATTTGCTTTTGGGCAAGTGGATGTGTATCAAACTTTGTGTTTTGACCTCTTAGGGAGCAAAAGCTAAGAGCTAAAAAATCAACTATGCCTCTCTGGATGGATATGTAAGGCTAGGCTATGCTGTTAACTGATCAAGATAAAAATAAAAGCAAGCATTCTGTCTGAAATATTAAACCTTCAAAGAGGTAATTTGACATTTGTATTGATTATCAGTTTCAAAATCAATTATCAATTGATTTTCAATTTTTGACATTTGTATTGATCATCAAATTTTTCTGTTTTCTGTTTTTTTTAATGTTCAGGTACTATTCATCAGCGATACCTATTTTCAATGTTATTTTGTCCATTCCATGGCATTTACATAATGCATAATGCCACAGGAAAGAAAGCAGTTCCATCATTAAGAAGCTTTTTTGAAAGCCCGAATACAAAAGGTATTCTTAAAAATGTCGACCCAAAACATCTGACAGCACAAAGAACATGGACACTATAGCTCAGTTGTAAACTAAAATAGTTTAAAATAATTTAGGTAGACCTGAAAATAATATTTTTGTTGTAGACTGATATTTGCATATATTCAAACAAAATAAATATTTTTTTCGCCCTTTAAATCCAGTTTTATATATTTTAAACCTGTAGGTGGTCCCACAATTGGGACTGTTTTGGAATAATACTTTGAAATATTCCTTTTACACATGACCATAAAACATTGTTGTCAGCAATGAAGAGAGAGACAGGGCCTCATAAGATGGTCAATGAATACAAATTTATTGTGGAATACAACTGCTTATATACTTATTCTGGGAAGACTAGTAATGTTTTAGTACAATGATTGGGTTAAAGATCACATAAACTAACTCATACATTTTAAACATCTCTTCCTTGCAGAGTTTTAGTGAAGTTTTCTTTTTCTGGTAAATCCATCTGATTGATGGATTTACCAGAAATCTTCTTGCAATCTTGATTTCATTCTCAAAGTTCCGTTTGTTTTTGCCAAGGCATTTTGTTTATCAAATCTTTTATGCTAATAAGGTCCAAAATACTCTCTGTTTTGTGTACTCTAACATCTCCCCCTTCTGTGTCAACCAAAACCACTCCTTTAATGGTCTTATTAATTAACCTCTGCACACATTGAAGCAAGTAAGGTATCATGATTATCAAAATCACCACATGCAT
>VXAX01007790.1:31598-139618 GCA_013399835.1 Leptocoma aspasia | reverse complement strand
GTGTGGACCACGACGATAGACTGTAAGCTTTTTAAATCAGATTAACTTCTATTTTCAAACATTCACATAGAAAATTTTGATTTTAGCCTCATTTAATTGTGTTCTAACTGTATTTTATTGCATTACTTAGCTAAAAACTAAGACTAATGGGTCTCTCTGTTCTGCTGCCAAGCTAACACCAATTGCTAGCCTGTTTCTACCACACAGTACCAGTACACCACCTCTCCTTCTCTTTATTTACTGTTCCTTCAAAGCACACCAGCAACAGCAGCTTTTGTCCAACTGTCAGTCCACTTAATAGGCCACATTAGTTATTTAAACTTTAGGTTTAATTACTTTTACCTAGTTCAGCTCTTCCCTTTCTTTTTACTCATCATGTCTTGCAACTGTTATGAAAGATAAAATGCTTCCAGATGCCTCAGCTACAAAGGCTCCACCTTTACATCAGCATCCAGCTCTCAAATAGTCTATGAATTATCAACAAACCAAGCAAAAAACCCACAGAGATAAAATAGTATACCATCAGAAAAGATAATTACCTCTTCAGCAAGAACAAATTTCATCTAAACATCCTTATTTACTGCTTTCTATTCCTCAGTGTAGTGGTTTGGGTTTGCTAATCTAGAATTTTTTTTCATCTCAGTATCTCTGAGATGAAATTTCATTTCATTTCATTTCATTTCTAATCTAGAATTTTCATCTCAGTAATTGCCAGTTATTTGGCTTTCTAAAGCTTTTCCCTCAGCTGGCTCTGCCCCATTTACCCTCAGCATCTAGTTCCATCAGCAAAAGCAGGGAGTCCCATCAAGTCAGTTGCAAGGTTATTAGTTTATTCATAACACATAACTCCCAAAAGGGAGCTAAATCGGTATCAAACGCACAACTATACGACAAACCAGCAAATTTTCTTCACCCAGAAACAAAGCAGGGGACAGGGAACCAGGAAAGATGATGAGGAGGCAATGTCCTGATCATGAGCCTGCTGCTGTATGGGGGAACCTGTCATGTAGGGGAAACCTACATTTGATCATCGCAGCTGGAGCAGGACAATAAACAAAACACCCCGTGCTGATCGCATGGCAGTGATCAGGAATGCTGAGGAGGCTCTCCCTGCCTACGTAGAGTGTACCCAGAGAGATGGATCAAGTGTCTTGCTTTTACCACGTGGGTGCTCATTCCAGGCCTGCAGGCATCAACAGTACCCACTACTTCACATTATTCCTGTAATTCTTGCTGACATATCTCTGCACAATTACGCCCATCAATGTTCCACAGCCAGACTAATGCTTCCAAAAGCAGGTGGGCGTGCACTGCAGAGTATCCCATCACTGCAGTACATGTACAGGAGGGGCACTGGCTCCCAGGGGTGTCGGACTAGGTAAGAACATGCTGCAGAGCTACATGCCCAAGAAATGCTGCCAGTTACCCCATCACAGTCAGAGCTGCTGTTCCAGAGAGCTGCCAGTTCCCAAAAGGCCCGGGCTACACAGAGAGTCTTCAGATTTCATGTGAACACTGTTTCTAGTGCGTTTCTATCAGTTTTCTTCTTCCTGGCCCCTGAAAATCTAGGACTATAAAACCAAATTGGTACATTTTGGTTCTCTTGCTTTTTGAACTCCCCTTGCTCTCTAGCTCCATGACAAAGCCTATTTATATTCCCAAGGACATTAAACCAAGTGCCTTGATTCTCAATAAAAAGGTTTCACCATTACTTATGTTACAGGATTTCACAGCTGCCTTTTAGCTCCACCATTCTCTAATACTTTTCCCAACTCCTACTCTTAACTGTTTACTCAAACTTCTGTTTTCTCCCCAGACCACTGGGATAATTTTAAGAGCTCATGCTACTTTCCCCTCCTAATCTTGCAATTTAGATGACACTTAATGAGTTTTTATTTCCCTTCTCTCCTCCCTTCTTTTTGGTTAAGTGCTGGAGGAATGGGAGCAACCTCACCTCTTTATCAAATGAGCTGGTAATATTTTATTCCCTCTTGCTCTCCCTTGTCATGTACATTGTCAACTGCACCTGATCATAAAAGAGAAAGTTTTGGAGAAAAGAAAGAGAAAGTAAAGGAGAGTTTTGCTAGATTTATGTAAAGTAAGAGTCATAGATCTCTCCTTAAGATAGGAATTTTTTTCCCCATTTAAAAGTCAGAACACATGTCCAAAACCTAAAGCTCATATTTAAGTGAAGCTGAAGTTCTAAAACACACATACTGAGCTTATGGCACATACTGTATCTTGAACCAAGCTACAAACTAAACCTTTATGATCTCTCAGAAAGTTTGTAACTTAAACTTTGTAGTACAGAACCAGACAAAACAACACCAGTTTCAGTCACTAAGAAGTGTAATACAGACTGTAAGGTATTGTCTCCTCTTTTTCTTTTATTGCTATGTTGTTGCAGGGCATTCTGAAGTATAATTTAAGAAACAGACAAGATAAAGTTACTTTCACTATTTGTTTAGGTTATACTCTTCACTAATGCAATCTGGCAAAAATGTTTTGATCTATCCTTTTTTCCAAGATATAATCTGAATGCATTACAGTAAAAAACTTTTATTTATTAGCCTAGTTTTACAGAAGATACTTTTTGTATCTATGAATTCTGAATGTCCTCATCAATAGACGAATTACATAATACATAGTAAGAGCTTTTAAGGTACACTAAGTAAAAAAGCCTTAAAACATTTTCATCAATAGCATCGTCAAGCTGGTAATACATTTGTCACCTGGGTATTACTGATATCTCCAGTATTACTATATTTCTGGGCATTCACTATATTTCTAGTGAAAAAACTAGCACCTAAATTTAAACACTAAAAAGAAGATAAGTGACGTGCTCCAAGTCCAGCAGTAGATAACAGGATAGCCCAGACTTGAACCCATGATTCCCAGATACTGATTAAGAAACCTGAGCACTTCTGCACATCTGAGGATTGTAAAGACTTCCCATGAGCATGAAGTGGAGAAAATAAATGCAAACCAGATGAAGCCCATTTTCCTAGTGAACATATACACTCCCAGATTCCCTGAAATGCCTTACTACAAAGTCTCAACCACACACACAATTTGTTGAAACTGGATTGACAGTGGTTACAATTTCTGACCTAGATCTCAGCACAGAAATAGTTTTTTATTATGTGAACTTTAAGATTGCTCTGTTAAGCATTCTTTTGGAAAAGATACGCTGGCAAAATTTAAGCACTCATGTTTCATATACACACCATCTGCATAAGTAACAACCTCCATTTGTCAGAAGAGATTAAGACATTGCTTTTGTGTAACTGCAAAAACAAGCTGGCAGTTCACTCCATGATTTAACTATAGTAATTTGATGTACTTCATGCTGATCACTGCTATATTGTACTTTATTATATTTGTTGATACTTTAAGTACTGCAAATTGGGCAAAAGAACATAAACTATAATATGCAGAAGGAAAACTATCATTTGAATCATCATTTATATCTCTCAGTTTGAGTGAAGAGTTTATGAAACACTTAAAATCCTGGGGTAGATCTGTTTCTCCATTGGCTTCAAGGAGATACAGTGATTTATGGTCCTTGAGGATCAGGCATAATACTTCTTAATTTTGCTATGGTTTGTAGAGATAGTAAAATCAGAAGATATTGTCATACTACATCCTTATGAGCACAGAGATTTTTAGCCAGTAAGTTTGCTGTAAGAGAGGAGTTAAAGCCAATACCAGTGAAATGGGATGCAGTTCCTGTAGTGAAGTGTAGGGCAAATAATTTCTTACACTAAGACCTCAGTAAAGTTGCTTGAGCAGATTTATTTAAAAAAAAAATACAAGACTGTTCATGTCACAACAATTTAACACATCTACTCCCTCCCCTTGCGCCATTCCCGTTCTTTTATGTAATTATTTACATGTTTCTGTAATTACTTGCAGGATGTGTGAAGAACTGCATTAATTACTCTTCCACTATTTTATATGCATTATTTACCAAATCATTAAATGTTTAGAAATATTAAGTCATTTTAGGGGTTTTTATGGTTATTTTTTTGTTGTTGTTTTGTGGTCGATTTATTTGGGTTTTGGGGGGTGCTTGTTTAGGTTTTTTTAAATTATCTTAAACATTCCATGATGCATCTAAATTTTTCAGGTGCCTAGAATGATTTCAGGTGCCTAAATTTTGGTGCCTAGAATTATTTCAGTATTGTAGAGGTAAATGTTATTAAAGTCACTTTTCTTATTTTGTTTTACACAGCAAACTTTAATGCCTTTCTCTTCTATATTAAGATCCACCATATATCCCAATGAGAAAACCCAATACAGTGGTGTAGGAAGAGATCTATGTCAGAAGATGTCTTTCTTTTAGAGATGAAAGAAGGAGATAGTCCAGTTCAGAAATGCAGATGGTCAACTCTCACTGCCAAACCAGTCAAGTTCTGTGCTAAGGCTGTAAAGCTTCTGAACAGTTTCCACTCAAAGTTTAAACAGTGGGATTGTGTCTTGAGTGTGTATAGACCAGAAACTGAACAAATTGACCAAAAGGAGAGCTGAAGAGATGACTACAAGAGTTTGCTATCTATCCAGATTGTCAGTGAACTTTACAGCCAGGAGGAGTTAAATTTAACTTCTCCTTCCTTCTGCTGGAGCAGGAACTCATTAGTCAAAACAGAATGATAGTTCATCGCTGTATGTTTTGTTGCTTGCTGAGATAACATCTTTGAAGACAGGGAAGAGTCACTCATGCAAACTAGGATTAATATTAAGTTTCAACTGTAGATGGCAGCAAACTCCCAAGTATATCTGTAGTCTAACCCTGGTAATCTTTGATCCAAATACAAAGAAGAAAAAAACCTTTTCTATCATATTAGAAATAAACAAAACTATTTTAAGAGAAGAGCACATTTGTTAAATTAGAAGGTGACACAGCTCACAGAAACATGCAGAATTGTTTAGAAACATCCAAATGTCAGAGGATGATGAGAGGTGACAGCTCTCCCAGTGAAGGTGCCAATCACTTGCATAAAGTTACAGGAAAAAACGACAGAGAGCATGGGCTGTAGATTCACCCTGCGTTCTGTCAGGCCCTCTACCAGTCCCTGCAGCTCTGCAGTCAGCACCAGGAGAAAGAAAGTCTGGTAGAACAGGACACTTAACATGTCCTTGCCTCATTATTTAATTCAAAACAATTGGGGGACATCTACTGAGGACACTGTTATTGAGATAAATAATAATCAAAATGGAGCCAGCAAAATTTCCCACCAGAAGACTGGCCTCAACATCTGTACACTGGGAGACAATCCACATCTGGCTTCACAGGGGAAACAGATGGTGTGACACAGTGCATGGACCAGAGTGAGGGATGGGCTTGTAAGGAAATCACTGAGTTGGGGAGGTGCTATATGTGCCACTGGCAGGACCCTTGGAACAGAGCAGGATGATTATCTGAATGTATCTAAACCCAGCAGCTTAGTGGGTACATTAGTGAAAAGGTGGTCTTGAAGAACAAGGAAAAGTCTCACCCCAGGATACAGCCTAAATGGCGCTTTCCTAGAGTGTATTTGAGTGTATATATGAAATTGTTTCGTGGCCTTGGGCTATGAGGACATGCTTGTCTCATTGGTTCAACATCTGCCTTTTTGTTTCTGTACTTTTCTGAGACAACTTAAAGCAGAAGAGATGCAACATTCAGTCCATCACAGAAACAAAAGAGCAGTGAGACAATGTAGCTGCAAACACTAATCAAATCAGGTCTCATATTTTAACCCACATGAGGGGAATTTAATTTATTATCCTCTCATACAGGGGGAGCCCTGTGTTCATGCATCACTGAAAGGCAGGCCAACAACTTCTATTTGTCCATGCTGTTGAATATAGTTTTTTTCATATTCAGACAGGCCTATACAGATTTGAGACATACATCCACACTCTCCTAAACCATTAGGTACTAGTTATAGGTAACTACTAGCAAAGTTAATTGTTGTAGGTTAATTGATCATGTTTCTTTATTGTCTTTTCCATTCCCTTTTACCTCAGCTCCTTCCTTTCCCTCTTATGTACACACCTATAATTTTCCCTAGCACAGTGGGTATTTCTATTTAAACTTCCTTTAGGTTTATTTCCTTTTCTTTCTTGATGGCCAGGAGATCACAGGAGACTTAATGTGCCTTACCCATGATGCAAAGCATTATCAAAATGCAATTTGTGCATTGAAAATCCAGTTTGACTTCAGAAATCATATAACAGAGCTTTAAACCCATCAGCTGAGAAACAGGCCTATGGGCTGATTCTCAGTACTTATGCAAGGTTTCTTTGTAGCTTCCTCAGTACCAAACATATCCTGTTAAGTATAAGAAGATAACAGATGGGAAAAAAATATTGAAGTCAATCCCAGAATTGCTGCTGAAGTTAGTCCAGTGAGGATTTCATACTAAATCTGAAACCCAGTGACTCTGATAATTGGTGCAACAGCTTATGTTTTGTTTCCCAAAAAAAAAAAAAAAAAAAAAAAAAAAAAAAAAAAAAAAGCGTGCTGTTAGAAATGCAGAAGGACTTTGGAGTTGCTGCTTCCCAAAACCTACTTTCTGCTTCTAATCCACTTTTTCTTGGTATCTTGCCTCCTGAGCCTGAGGGCAGAGTCCAGCAGGAACTGAGACCTGGGAGCTCTGTCTGACTATGTCAGTGCTGCTCCTGTAACAGGAGGAGGATGAAAGACAAGAGTAGCCACATCTTTTGGGTGGCTATTGGGAGTGATGGGAAGAACAATTCAAGATTTGCTTTGGAAACATCAGGATCCTGTGGGAACCCATAGGCTATAAAGGACCTGAGCAGCTACAGCTGGGACTTTGCTCCATTCTTGTTGGTGGCAGCCCCTGCCTGGGCTGTGTGGAAGCAGTGCCCATCTCCCACCTCTGTCTCTGGCCCTTCCACCTGGATGTCCATGGACCTATTTTTTCCTGGATGGCCCCTGTGGTCATATGTTGCACCTTGTTTCCAGTCTCTGTCCCTTCAAAACCTTCATCACAGCACTGTCTTAGGTCCTGCCCCCAGCCCATTCTGCTTTAGCTCCTGATGGGAGCTCCTGGATTATCCCTGGCCCTGGTTCTTCACTATAACATCTCAGGGGCTGTCATGGAACCCTGTGAAGTCCCCCAGCTCTGCCCACTATGGTCAAACACACCCACCTATGAGGGTATGGCTAGCTCTGGGGTAACCCTCAGGACGCAGCTCATCCTTCCATAGGGAGCAAGCAGCTCTCATTGAGCCTAGACAAGAAAAAAAACTCAGGAAAAGTTCTTCATATTTGATTATGAAGAGCTAGCATTGTTGCTTCCTTATGAGCTTTCCAAGGAAAGGCAAGGAGACCTTACTCCTCACGTTAGAGTTGTAGGACTGCTGTAGGAAAGGCTCATGGTGAGTGGATAATGAGAACTAAGAAGCTCTGAAATTTCTTTAGCATCTTTGCAGGCAATGTAGACTTCTGTCATCACAGCTTGATATGGCACACTCAAGGAAAAACCCAATCTGAATCTTGAACATCTTTAAGGCTCACTTGGGGAAATCTGATTTTATTTCCATCTGCATGGAGGACTCTGCGTGGAGTTGAACAAATTGACAGAACAACAAAAGTGACAACTCTTTTTACTTACTGGACAGTACTGTGAGACTGCAGTTTCTTGATGATCATCAACACTAATGTGTCTACAATGACCTTGCACTGCCTTGTTTTACATCCTATAATAATGCTGAAAGTTACAGGCTTGAACTTATCCAGTAAACAGCAAGGCTTTTGTAAGGAAGAAAAAAGAAAAGCACAACTTTTGTCAAACCTTCCCACTAAATGCTGGCAATATTCAGATATGTACTTTTCACTCGGTATATAATAGCAACACCTTTTTTTCTGCTTCTTTTTTTTTTTTTTTTTTTTAAATCTCTTTCCTTCTCTTTCCTGGTACATGTTTTAGCACCAGTGACCTTTTTCATTTCTCTAAATATTGCCTTCCAACTGCTAGGCACCAGTGTATGTGGCTTTTTTGGGTGCAGGATTCTTCCAGAGGCTATTCATTAGGCTGATGTGCTTTACATTCTGAAAAGCAACTCTAAAATGTATTCTGCTTAGAATACCTTTCCCTAAACTGAATAAGGTGAGCAGATGCAATGCAAATGCACAACATTTCCTAGGAAAACTGAACAAAACCAGAATAAAAACTGTAATAAAACTGAGTAGAGCTGATGCATGGTTTTTTGCTGCCATAGGCAGATAAAAATTGCTGTCCTTTTTCCTTATCAGTACTCGCCCTTTTTCAAAATTTTCCACCCTGCCCTGTGCAGCTGTTACCCCTTTGGGCTCTGACGGATGCCCCCTGGCAAATCTTTCAGGGAGATCCAAAGCATCTGCACTTCTGCACTGCACTGTCCCTGTGCCAGGGTATGCTGCTCCAGCAGTGGGAAAAGACAATGTTTGTAGTGCTCTGACCAAGAGCCTAAGCCATTTGCACCAACACAAGCAGTGGGCACCCTAACTGGAATTAACAATAAAGGAAAAAAAAAAAAGCCTTAAAAAATACAATAAACCTGTTAGAAACCTGTTAAAAGCTACAGTCTTGTTCTTACCAGGTCAGTCCTCTGTCCCTTTTTGTCTTTGACCCTCAGTCACCTCATTTCCAGCAGGCACAGCCCTGACACAGCAGTTGAGAAATGCCAATCTAGAACGGTCTCATGTGGAAGGTCTCATGACACACACAGGACACATAGACACCTATGGCACAGTTGTCACATATTACAGAGTATGGGTAGACAAAACAGGCTCCTACTTACGTATTTGCAGATGCAAAAATGCAACTACTTTTTTTCTGGGTCGACACAGACTTCTGAGAAAATTTCCTTGAAAACAAAACAACTGGCTCCTTCTGAAGCCCCCAGGCTCTTCACCAGAACCTCATTACAACACCAATTAATGGGTTTAAGCACAGGTATCCCTGGCTGTGAAGAGCAGCAGAAAGGCAGCACATGCCTTCTCCAGGGAACATGTTTTGAAAAAAGCTTAAGTCTGATACTCCCACATTTGTAATTTCAGTGTTATTTATATTCTATATACAGTCTGTGAGACGGGGTAGCTTATAAGGCAATTGCAGGTATTATTTCACTGTATTTCCTGTAAAAATTATTGTATTTTTATTTAATTTTTCTTACTGTGTCTTGTAATTTTTTCAGAGTAACTCTATGGAAATTAAAACTATGAATTTATAAATAAAACAGCCTCAGGGGAAACCATGGTTTAGAATGTATGAGGCAGTAAATACACAGAAAATATTTTCTCTTAAAATTCAGTATATCTTATATGCTTTTCCAGCAAAAGGCTCAAATCCCTCAGAAACACATAAACATATCAGATTCACTCCCCAGCATTATTTTGTGATAGAAATACACATTTTCCCTTTCCTTTTCTTTCTGTTTTGTGCTTATTTACAGTTAACTTACTGTACATGCAATTTATTTATGTATGTTTAGCATAAGCATGTTTATGCACATCCATTGGCACTTTTTAAAAGGAAGCCTCACAGTACCTGGAAGCCACATTGCTCACAAGACAGATTTTTTAGAAAAATCTGCCTTATTTGTAGCTGTCAGCACTTGTATGTTCAAGGGTGCGTCTAATTTTTTTGCCTACAGACAGTGAGTCAGAAACACAGCCAGGCCTGCAGTCTGTAAGAAGGTACACAGGTCACAGAACACTTTCCCTCCCGGGACAACAAAACCTCCCCTTTCCCTGTCACATTGCTCGGGGGATGACAGCATTAATGTCCCAGAGACTGGGGTGAGAGCTTGGATAGGCAGGAAGGCGCTGGGAGGTGTTGCTGTGAAGGTTAACTTGTGCTCTTCCACGTGTTTCAGCAGGCAAGCAGGGAACACGCTTCTCCCGGGGTATCTTTCAGGCTCAGTGGACACATATCAGAGCCCACAGGCATCGCCTCTGGGAAGTGAAGGCACCCAGCAGGAGGGATAAAGCAATTCACACATTGCAGAGCTCTTGTCTCTGGCTGCTTTCACTTCCAGGCTCTTTCATGCAACAGAGAAGATCTTTTGGCGAATAAAGCACATCACCCCGAAATGCAATTCCATGGCAGTTTAAACAAGCCTAGCTGGGTATGGATGTGACTGGAAAGGAAGGTGGCTGAGGAGCTGGACCGTTTACAAATTAATCTTAGCAAAAAAGAGTAGCTCGTTTTCAGTTGATCCCTGCACCAATGCAATTTCCATGTATGCCAAGGTTTCCAGGAAGAAGGTGCAGGAACATGCAACCAGGAAAACAAACACAGAACTGCAGCTTAATCCTGGTAAGCCTTGACTGCCATGAAACAGTCTGACTTCCCGGACAATTTAAGACAACGCAGGTCAGATGCTTCAATCCTACCCACAGCTTTGCATTGCTCTCATGCTGCACCCATAGTGTTCATATTGACCTTTTGATATGTCAGTTTGGAAGGCTCTCTTCACAGAAAATTAAATCAGTAAGAAAAGTGTACAGTTCTCTGCTCCTTTTACTACCTCAAGTAGCTCACAAAGGGGTGAGTAAAATTCCTGTGCCAAGGGAAAGAAAGGTGAGGGTGTGCAGCTGAGAGCAGGAAGGAGATGCCGTGGGACTGCACCAGCACCAACCTAGCCTGACCTTGGTTACTGAGGAGTTGCACACCCAAGCTGTGGATAAATGAACACCTGAAGGCAGCAGAGACTGGCAGAGCTACCAAAGGCAGCACCTCTGTCACCACCAAGCCCCCAACCTGGGGCTCTCACAGCCTTCTGTGCTGCTCTCCAGTGAGTCTTACCAGAGAACTCATCCAGGTTAAAAAAGACATATTTTCCAAGATGACTTTTCAGTTCTATCAGAGATTGTGTTATATTTTTTTTCATAATAAAGTGCAAATTCAGTGCTAAGCTGTGAAATTTCTGGCACCTTTCTAATTTTGCCCTATGTCTTTGAAAGGAGTACATTTAAATGGCCTCCACAGCAAGAAGTCTGTGACTAGAGTCTGTCAAAAAGCTACGTATAGAAGTAGTACCCTACTGTTATGTGCAAGGAATATATTTTGAATATTTTTTAACATCCATTGCCTAAATTTAACAGCATCCAAAAAAGTCCATTTTGGCTTCTACATTAAAATGCAGTTTTAGAAGATACAGCCACATGCCATTTGAAAAATAATGCAACTATGCATTTGCTATAACTGTAAGCATACTTGAGGCATTTTGTACTGATTATTTAATCCTATATAATTACACTAACTTCATTGTGTTAATGGTCCAATGTATTTCTTGTTACTTAGCTGTATTACTCTCAATTTCACTCCTCAGGAATATATTTAAATAACATTAACACAGCCTAAGTATCATATATTCATTTTGGGTTAGCTATACAACACTCTTTAGGTGAAAAAGCAAGAGGTTAGGCAGTGAACTGTGAAACTAACTTGCACAAATAGGTGACCTATGTTTGCCAGAAAATTTTCATTCCTTCTTTTTCTACATATAATTTTAACATATTCAGTACTTTCCACCTATGTGACTTCCATGAGCAGTCCATAGGAAAAGTCACACATAGTATCACTAGACTTTATAATTTCTGTGTCAGATACAGAAAAGATGTGTATGATGTTACTTAATGGAATGTGCATAAATCAAAGGGGGTGTGATTATATTTACTGACAACAGGATGTGTTTTTCCTTGATATCTGTGTAAACATATAATATATCCTTCCACGTACAGATGCAAAGGATTTTCTAGTGAAACCTTTTCTCCCTGTTGCCAAAGGCAGCTCTGAGGAGGAGGAGGTCTGTGCACTTCAAAGTTACACACATGAACTCAGGCTGGCTGGAGCTACCTGCTGCTTGCAGGAACTGGAGTCACCCCAACGCAGCTGACAAGCAAGCACAGTGTCAGGCACACCTCCTTATTCTGCCCAGGAGCAGCCCCCAAGCAAGGCACAAGCTGGTGGTCAGGCAGCTGTGTGGAGAGGTGGGAGGCACAGCTCGCTTTATCCTCAGCTGTGTCAGCTGAATATAGAACACAGAAGAATATGTTGATACAGGTAGACATTAAAATATATAATTCCATAATTCTAGGGCTTCATTTTGAAGTTCTTTATCTCAGTTCCTCAGATTTTTAATTTGCTTTGACAAAGTCACTAGGTACTTCCTGAAGTTCACTGAAAATTCTTCCAGGCCTCCAAACTCCTGTGATTGTTTCCCCATTCTTTTTCTAAACATCTGAATTCCAAATGTTTGCACAAGTTTGGTTTTTTTTAATGTGTGCTTCATTATTTTGATAAACAGATCAACACATAATTTTTGAAGTCTTATGGTATCACCAAGTAGAAACTAATGCTCCCTTTAACAAGAAAATATATTCCTTAAGATTATTTCATGCCACATTTTATTTTGCAATTTGGGCTTCTTAACTGCATCTATGCAGTCTGACATGCTTTTTAACTTTTAGTTTTTAAAAGTTGAAAGTTACCTACAGGTAAATCATTATGCCTGTGACTACATATCCATGTCCATTCGATAGCATTTCAGTCACTCATAAACTCAGAACATTACTGACACTACTGAATAGTGCAATTGAAGCCTTCCATTTGCTTTTTTATCATTCAGGCAAAATGTATGCACACATTAACTAAAGCCATTGACTCTTTTTTTCAGCAGCATGTCAGAAATCAAGTTGAAACCCTTATCTATTATTGTCTTCTCTCCATGCATCAGATGTACAATTATCAGAAGATACAAATTATGTGCATCAGTGGGAAAGGATGCTATTTTCTATAAGAATAGCTGTAAGTGGGTGGATGGCTTTAGTAATGACTGAACAAACTAAATTGTAGTGTACTACAGCAATGAGCAATCAAAGAACAAATTTTGGAAGCCTTCAATTGTTTGTGCTAAAACTGTGTGGGATGTCTCAGCTCAGCGAGAGATACAGTCCTGAATTTATAAAAATTTCTATTCTCTTCTTTTCACTATCTGGCCACTGCTTTCTGATTTCAGATGGACCTGGTGGTTACTGTTTAGAAACAAGAGGTGCTGGAAAGGGTTGCTGACAATGCCAGCTGGAGTAAGCAAGTCATGACCAGACAGGGGCTTTGTTTCAGCCCTTACAGCCATTACATTTGGGAAGTGTTATCCATAGCACACAGGCATTTGCAGGATGCCCACGGTAGTAGGTTGATGCTGGCTGGATGCCAGGCACCCACCAAAGCCACCCTATCACTCCCTTCCACAGCTGAATAAGGGAGAGAAAATATAACAAAGGGTTCATGAGTTGAGATAAGGACAGAGAGAGATCACTAACTGAATCTATCATGGGCAAACTATCATGGGCAAAACAGACTCAAATTAGAGATATGAACTGAATGTATTACTAAAAAAATCAGAGTAGAATAATGAGAAGTAAAATAGGACCTCAAACACACCACCTGCCACCCACCCCTCCCTCCTTCCCAGCTCTACTGCCCCCCTCCCAGTGCTGCAGGGAGACAGGGAATGGGGGGTATGGTCAGCTCATCACACATTGTTACTCCCACTGCTGAGGGTGAGGAGTCCTTCCCCTGCCCCTCCCCATGGGTCTCCTCCCACAGGAGACAGCTCTCCATGAACTATTCCAGTGTGAGTCCATCCCACAGGCAGTATCTCCCTCAAACTGCTGCAGCGTGGGTCACTCTTCCACAGGGTGCAGCCCTTCAAGGACAGGGACCATTGTGGGTCCCCCATGGGGTCACAAGTCCCATGGAGGACCATGGAGGAAACCTGCTCCAATGTGGGCTCCCCTCTCCACAGGTCTGCAAGTCCCTGCCAAGAGCCTACTCCAGCACAGGCTTCCCACAGGAGGCTGGAGGCATCACTAAGGTTTTGCCATGGTGCTAAAAAGTCTCTCTTAAAGTTTTATTTTAAGACTGGCTGAGAACTTTCATATTCACAAGCATCTTCTGAATGTAAGCACTTTGAAAATAAGGACTGAAACCCTAATGTGGGCCTTCATGATGGAAACCAATGTCAGGAACAGCGAAAGGCTGCTTTTGCTCATAGCAGTCACTCTCATCAATGCATGTCTCAGATTAGGCTGTTTCCTAAACTGCTGACTTTGGCTACAGTCCAGCGCTGAAGTCCTGTGGGAACACAATATAATAGTTTTCTAGATGAAGTCAGTTCTGTAACCCAGAGTGCCATCATTTCTTCTATGCAGAATATAAAATATTATTCATGGGTGTCATGGGCAAAGACCTCATTGTGGATAAAAATTTATTCCATTTGCTTCCTCTTGCCTTCCTGATGGCCGTCATATCGCTGCATGTTGTCAGGAGAGATGAATCCAAGTGTTGTCTCCACCTCTGTGGTACCTGGGTTCAAGATCTGTCTACTTTCGCTCACAAAAAAATTATGCAAATGTAGAGCAAAGACTCACCTTTCTGGGCCTCTCCCAGGTGGTCTTTACTGACCAATGCCCACTGTATTCTGATCCAGTCTTCAAAGCCTTAGTGGTTTACATATTAATATATAAACAGTCTAAAATGGGCATAAAATTTCCTAAAATAATTTCTTCTCTTGTCAGTCAAGGAAAGAAATAATTCATTCACCATGGACCAACAGTGTTCACTGAGACAGAGCAAAGACAGCCCCAGGTTACTGAAGTGACCTAGTTTCATCCTATGTATTCACCACAGAGCAGCAGTAAAAATTCTCTGACAAGTCATAAGAAATACTGAAATTTGAAAGCACAATTACTTTTTAAAAATATTTTAAATATTTTAAAAATATTGTAATACCACCTTGAAAAAAACTTGACGGGTTTTTACCAGTGCAAGTGTTTGCAGTGGACAATTTGTTAGTCAACAACAGCTCTTCACATCCCTGAATGAATTAATTCTTGCTTTTATGGGAATTAGGAACATGAGGCTGACAGGGTGTCTCAGCCAAAGTTACCAGAGAGATCCCAGCTACCTCATGTTGATATTTCTATTATCGATTTCCTCAGCCAAAACCTTACAAAAATAAGGGAGAAAGTTTACATCAAGCTGTAACTGGTTTTATAGTGCACCAATACAGTATTTAGTATGTTAGAAAAACACTACTAATTTTGTCCTGCATTTTCTGTTGCCAAGAGAGAGAGCAGGTGACTCTCCCAGTACCTCTGTTGTGAAGGATTGTTTATGACAGTATTTCTTGATGAGAAAGCTTTTATTTTGGTAACCTTATTTTAGCGCCGTAATTTAATCCTGTGGATTCTAGGCTGCCTAGAAAATATTATACAAGGCTATGAAGCAACAGCTCTACAGAAGGTGGCGTCTTGCAACTTATATGATGACTTTATATGAAAGCTTTTCTGCTGTCCTGGTCAGGCTCCACTTTGGTATCATCCTGCACATCTGGGAAGGAAGCAATTCTTTTGTTTGTAT
The DNA here is from genome assembly GCA_013399835.1 of Leptocoma aspasia. Taxonomy (NCBI): domain Eukaryota; kingdom Metazoa; phylum Chordata; class Aves; order Passeriformes; family Nectariniidae; genus Leptocoma; species Leptocoma aspasia. Next base: position 124,196 of record VXAX01007790.1, on the reverse strand, counting down.
AACATTTTTCTGTGTTATACGTACTAGATATCTGTCTGAGAAAGAGCTCTTCCCATCCTCTTTCCACCTCCCATACAGGTGGAATTAAAGGAAAAAAGCTCTCCATAAGACTTGATAAAATTAAAAACAATGCATTTTTTGATTTTTCCTCTCCTTCTCCTCTTATTCCTTATACCTTGGTGATGGAATTACCTCAGTTCTTAAATTAAGAGAAGTAAAGTCACAGACAGTAGCTGTGTTTTGTTAAATTATTATTTTATTAATTTTATTATTTTAAAACTATCATCTGCTGTTTTGGATATTGTCCTTTGCTAGGAAGAGGGAATGCTTATCACTTAGGATGATGAGTCAGCTAGTATGAGATATGCTAAAGGTTGCAGGATAAATGCTGCAGCAGGCTATAATGCTGGTTAACCCAATAGCCACATGCCAAAAGTAGAGTGCAACCAGTCCTAGCAAAAACAAGGAACCAGAGGGAGGGACATGTCAGATAACCCTTAAATAAAACCAAAACCAAAACCATAAATAATGCAAGCTAGTGCCTGTTCCTAATGCTTTCTTTTGAAGCTAGTCAGAATGGATTTGCAAATGCATTGTTGGAAATTGTTCAGCCTGGAGAAAAGAGGGCTTAGGGGGATCCAGCAGCAATGTGCTAATACCTACAAGGGAGTTATCAAGAAGATGGAGCCTTGTAGTGGTGCATGGCAGAAGGATTTATGACAGTGGCATAGGTGGAAACAAGAGAGGTTCAAACTGCATGTAAGGAAAAACTTTCTCCATGAGGACAGTCAGGCAGAGAAGCAGCAAGCTACCAGGGGAAGCTGTGCTGCCTCCATCACTGGAGGTTTTCCAGCCCTAACCAGACACAGCCTGGCCTCACAGCTGAGCCTGTTTAAGGCAGAAGGTTGGTCCAGAGGCCCCCTAAGGTCCCTCCTAATCTGAATCACTCTAGCAATGCTTAGAATTACAAACCTGTCTGAGTATGGATACTTTGTGTTGTAACTACTTAGCTGAAAAATATTTGAAGTAAGTTGTGTTTTGGTTTAATAAAGAGATTTTTAGCTGATGTGGTCTATTGACTTCATGTCTAATATTAAGATTCCACAAGACATTGTAAGAGCTATCAAAGAATGGAACTGTCATCAGTAAAAAATGGTTTGCTCTAACACCTGGCTTTGCATGTGTAACCTGGTCTTTTCCTTGCAAGTAGCATGGAGAAGCAAAATGCATGAATTTAGTTTTGCATATAATAATGCATGAAATTACTTTCCTTCTTAGACACATCTATTGCCTTAGAACTATGAAGGAGTAAGTCATGCTAAAATGGATTAACATAGACATATATCAATTACTTCTATGATATGTAATCCTGCGTTTCAGCAGTCATTTTACCAGAAAACATTACAAGTATTATTTCTCAAATGATTTAAAATACAACTTTCTGTGCATTTCTTTAAAGCTGATCCATGAATTTTTTTTAAGTTTAAATTTATAGTTTTAGTGTGAAAATGTTAGTTTTCAAGTGGGGATAGAGGCACCAAAGTAGAAATGCTGCAGAGGAGAAAAATGAAAGGAAATAATAATGAAAGAAATATCTTAGAAGGAAAGAATGGATGACTGTTTCATTACCACTGTGGTTTGGTTTTATTTTTGTTTTTCTAATAAATGTGTGCAAGACTGAAAAGTAAGTCCAAAGGCATTTCTGTACAGAGCAATGCACACCTTCCTGAAGGGTTTGGGAAGTACAGAAAATATCGCAACTAATGGGAAAGGATCCAAGAAAAGAGAGAATTCTTTGCTTGATTATATAATAGTGAAGTAGCAATACTTGGTGAACAAGTAATGTAAAATTATTAAGATGCATTTTTCACTTGTCAGGATGTCAAATCTTGATTACATTAGTATTATGTAATTACTCATAATTAGTATTATGTTCTTCTGTACACTAGTCTTGGGATCAAAACATGAAACTGGTATCAGTAAGAACTTGTAAGAGCACTTGTAAAAACAGTTTTCTCTAGGTGATACAGGTTGAATTAGAGATCTGAACTGCCTTTGAAAAAGAAGGATGTTCAGTCTCACTAGAGACTCATAATCCTGCCAAAACAAAAAATAACCGTGTCATCTATATTCTAAATTAGATCTATACTATTAGAATGACTGATTTTTGAAGTGCTGGATGTCAGTTAAAGAGGCTTCTCAGTCATTCTGTATCATGTCTCTATCAAACACACTGCTGGTAATTATTTTGGTCCTTTCCTAGGATGAAAATATATTTGGCTTATTCCTCTAGTCCATGACTAGTATCTGGTGAAGAATTCAGAACTGTGCTCACTGAGGAAGAATAAAATGCAGAAGCTGCAGGAATTCAAATAGAGGTTAGTATTTTTCTCTTCAGCCATGTCAAACCCATTCCATTTTTCATACTTAGTTTCTCAAATATGGAAATACTGGGAGCTGCAGAACTAATCTCTCCTGAGTAAAAATGCATCTTTTTTTTTGCATATGGCTTTCTTCTCTCTCTTTTATTTTTATAAAAATGGTGTGAGAGACGAACATATTTTCAATGGCACATTCCATTAAATATTTCAAGTAATTTATTATAAAACTATTTTAAAATTACTTGGTGTTTGGCATGGCATTTGTTTCCTTAGCATGGGTACCTGACAATGATGAAGACAGAAGTGTGCTACATAGCAAAGTATAGAAATTCTAAGATATACATATAGAAATGACTTTTTATTTATACACAGGGACAAAGCTATAATAATCTGTAAACCTTAATAATAAAAAAGAAGTGCATTTAATTCAGCTCATAACTGAAGGTATTGGTAGCCTACTGATGGCATAGTAATTAGAAAGTTCCTCATATTTTCATAGGAAAAGCAATTTAAAATAAGCATCTTAATATTATTTTTAGTGTATGTTCATTGATGTTTTTCCTGAAATACTACTATCTCACAATGTAAGTTCTCTAAGGTGCAGTTCAGAATTATATTTTTGTGTCTCCAAGGGGAAGTCTAGCATGGAAGTAAATATCACAATATATTCCCATTCAAACAAATTTTTCTTTTTCCAACACAGAGGGCATGAACATGCACACTAATCTGTACTGTCTCAGCTGTTGACACCGAAGTATTTACAAAAAAACCAACATGAAATATCCAACCAATTTAACTAAATATTTATGGACTAGCTAAAGTAATTGAGGACTAGAATCAAAAATAGGCAGTAGTATAGTTTCCTTAATTCTCATGACTGAAAAGGAAAATAAATGGAAGGCAATTTACAAACCAAACACAAAGAGAAGAGCACGATAATTGTCTAAGGCTGACTGATAATTCTGAAAGAACCAGTTTGTGATGAAAAGTGAGTTTGAGCGGTGGGCAGTATTTCTGGATCAGACACTTTTATCCCTGAGTGATGTTAGATAAGAGTTGAGCAGCTGAATTATGCATTATTATCAAATAAATATTAATTTATTGCATGAAGAATTAAAATACTCTTTTAATGAAAAAACAGTTGTGTATAGATTTTCCAGTAGTTTTCATACTTTGCATATCTACCAGATGACAACAAAGTCTCTATATTCTTTCTCTAAATATCACTTACATCTTTTACTAGACTTAGATGTTCTGGTTTCTCAAAAATAGAGTAAGAATTGTGCCATAGTCTTTTTACTCCAAGAATTTTATTTTAGAGCACAAGTATCATATTCTTGTGCATGTCAAGTACGTTATAATTTAAACTGGAAGTCTGCATTTATCTGTGAATTTAAATAGGGTAGTTATGAGCAATAATAGAAATCACTGTTTCATTAGAGTGGCTTTCCACCTAGGCAAGCACAAGTTAGTATTCTTCCCCCTTACATATATGGGTTACATGTGACTCTGAAGGTGTTCTTTAACACTAGTATATTATAGAGATTTATCTTTTAGCATCAAGGCTTTTTCCACTGTATCTGCAGGACATGATCTGAGCCTATTTTTATTACAATTCCTGCTCTGGCAAATTTGACATCTCTCCAGAGAACACACTGTATGACAGCTACATGGGGTAGAATCAGTTGCTGACTTCTCAATATCTAGTTGGCCTTGCACGATGTTTTGGGTGCATGCCAAACTGAGAGCTGCTTGCAACTGTGATGGACCCATTTGTGCTGCAGCAGAAGCTCTGGCTTAGAAAAAAAGGGTTCAGAAAGGCAAATTATTTTACCCTGAAATAAACCAAGGGTTCGAGATTTAAAATATCTTTATGAGGGCTGATATGATTTAGAATATAAAAGTGTGGAACTAGCATGTGACCTCTTTCCCCAGGAAACTTCCCAAGATAGTAGGTATTAATGAAGTACTTAAGTGTAGTCCAGCATCAAAAAGCTTCTGTGGCAAACAGTGCAGAAACCAGCTGCACAACCCATAGGAAGAGAGAGCTCTCCATAGACATGGGGCTTATTAACTACAGGAGATCTCTAAAACAGTGCTCTGGTTTTAGAAAATGAAAGGTTGTCCTCAAGTAACTATGCAGAAACCTGGCATAGAAATTACACAGGTATACTTCCTAAAGTACTGTAGAAGAAATGAGGGTGTTTTAAAGATAAACTGGACTTTTCATAAATATTAGAATTACCATATTTTCTTCAAAGTTTCTTTTGAATACTATGTTTCAAAGGCTCACAGATTTTTAGATTCCAAAATATTAAGGTGTTATTATTCCTAGAAAGTTTATTGTGCTTTTTGGATTTTCAGTCTTAAATAATTAACTGGTTCTGATAAGCTTGGCAAGAAAAAAAAAACAAATAACTTTGTACTAATATTAAGCCCTATGAATGTCATACCTGAACAATGTTTGAGAATGTCATGGACAACTCAACTGTGGAAAAATGATACTCCTGATTAAAACAAAATCAAAAAACTTTTCTCCTCCTGTGAAGTGTTGACAAATTGTTTGACTAAAGATCAGCTGGGAAGTGGGCTCCTAAAAGATTTAATTCATTTTTATTACTCTAATTTCCTTTCCAAAATTCTCTGAAAGTTATGATAGGCTCAAAATACTAGATAGCAAAAATTCCTCATAGAAATGTGTTTCTGTATTTGGCTGGAAGTGTGTGGCAAGACTCTGATCAAGTGAAAGCTGATCTCAAAGACCAGGCTTGAATGTCCAAAGCCAAGAATGTACCTGCTGGATTGAGGCTCTAAGCACCAAGCTGAGTCTAAGTGGATGAAGACTTGAAGTGAATTCCTTTCCCTGCCCTTCAGGTTTTCTTTTTCAGAGACACCACATTACTCCATCACACTCTTTGACTAAATAATTATTTGTGGATATATAACTCTTGATATTCAAATGCTTTGTTTTATGACTTTCCTTTCTAAGTGTTGTAAATATTTATTTAGCTTTATGTAGTTCTAGTCTGACAAATCTTGAAACTTTTAATGTTCAAAACATGGATTTATATGAGAGTTGATAAACTGTCGTGAGTAACAAGCTCAGCATACAAAGAGTTGTCATAATTATTTCAGAATTATTTTCTTAATATCTAACAGGATATGTTTACAAGCAAGTAAACTAGATTTTGTTATTGTAATTAGGGGCATTTGTAACTAAGATGTAAAGTAAAAATGAATAATGATGTAAAAAAATGCTATCAGTGATATATAATTTTTACAATTTTGCCCTAGTGTTTATAAATTTCAAAAGATGCTCATGAGCATTCCTTTGTGAGGAAAAATATAGCTCTTATTTGTTTTTTCTGTTCTTAAACTTCATAAGCAATAGTTTGTAAATTTAAGTACTATTCTGTCATGGAAATTATCTGTACCTTTTATTCCTAAGAACATCTTTCAATAAATTTACAACCTTTTCCCATAATAATCAAAAATACTGACATTTTGGTGTTTATAAACTAGCTTGATTATGCACCAAACAGAATATGACACACTTTATGAAATGTATATGCATGATAGTTTGAAACACAAGTTTATGCTGATTTGAGGTATTTCAGCTTTCAAGGGGAGCCCTTTCCCAAAGTAAATCTCTTACAGAACCAAGCATATGAAACACTAATCCTGATCCCTTCCAAAGTTCTAAGTATTATTGAGGGAGTTACATTCCCTGACAAGAACAGGGAACCCTGCATTCTGCTGAATGCAAGCTGTGTTGCTGCTGATTTGAATTAGAGCATAATGGGACATTTTCAGGCCTGCTGCACTTTAATCCAGATACATGACAATTCTTCACCCTTCAGTTCAAATCTGGATGTCTGGCAAGCAGGTCTCAAATCACCACCACTGTGGATCATAATGGAACAGTCACCAGATAATAAGCATGGGCACTAGAACTTCAGAGTAATTGCAGTTTATCTGATTTGAGGCAGATAACTTTGCCCTGTTTCCCCTACCCCTGATGTTTTAGTACTGTATCAGTTTCATTAGACTACACCATAATCAAGAGCTATGCTTCTTGATTTTGACAGCTTAATTGAAGACCAGTAATAATCTATAAGTACTCTTCTTTATCCTCCCTTAACCACAATTTCTATGCAACACTTCTGTAAGATGGGACTTTCAGTCAGCAACCTGCATATGCAAATAAATTTTAAAATATTGCAGTTTTCAATAGATTTAATTTCAAAAGAAGCCTTTGCCTATTTGAGGCTAAGAAAACCTTTACAAAAGCCTTTTTACTTGAATATTGACACTTGTGCACAGCTTTTGGGGCTTCAACACAATTTAAGCACAACTGTCAATTTTCTGGAAATATGCCAGTCTATCTTTCTTCCTTCTTGAAGCATAACCAAAATCCCCTCTAGTCTCCAAATCTCTATGCTCAAATCCCCCAAAATACATTGGCAAGATACAGCAATTTGAATTCATATGTGTCAGGGAATAGACCAGAGATAAGTATGTGGAACTGAAAATCCTGAACCAATGTTGGAGATTAATTAGCCACATTCAAAGTAAAACCCTTCAAGCAACCAGTCTCCATTTCCAATAACATAGTGAGAAATACAGATGACAAATGTTGTCTGTGTTGCTCTGCAGAATGACCCTGAGGGCAGGATCAGAGCTACACCAGCCATCTGTTTGAGTCTTCCTACTGGAGCATTTCTGTGGCTGCTTCCAAGCGATCCCATTGGTACTGAGGGAGAAGGAAAATGTGAGCAGTTCTGGTGCTTTTACATGCACTGTAGTTAAACTCTGCCACCCAGTGTGGCTTTCAGCTGTCCCATCCAACCTTCCAGTGATGACCTCAAGAAAAAAAAATTTACATTTCATCCAGCATTCCTGTGGCAAGACCATATGAATTTTATAGGTATCCTGAAATCTGAATGAGTACATGCATGGAACAATATGAATGCCAGCATAAAAAATAGTGAACTAAATCCTTGCCCTGCTTAACTCTGTACCGGTGCTCCTATAAACACAGAATCATAGAATGGCCTGGGTTGAAAAAGACCTTAAAGATCACTTAGTTCCAACTCTCCTACCATGGCCAGGGACACTTTTCACTCAGTCAGGCTGCTCAGAGCCCCATCCAGCCTGGTCTTGAACACTGTCAGGGGTGGGGCATCCACAGCTCCTCAGGACAGCCAGTTTCAAGTGCCTCACCACCCACACAGTAAAGAATTTCTTCCTGACATCTAATCTAAACCTACTCTCAGTTTGAAGCCATTCCCTCTTGTCTTTCACTACATACTCTTGTATAAAGTCACTCTCAGTTTTCTTTTAGGCTGCCTTTAGGTACTGGAAGGCCACAACTGGGCCGCCCTTATGCCATCTCTTCTCCAGACTGAACAAACCCAGTTCTCTCAGCCTTTCCTCTTAGAAGAGATGCTCCATCCCTCTGATCATCTTTGCTGGCCACACTGCTTTGGATGTAGCCCAGGATACAACTGGCTCTCTGGCTTGGGAATGACCATTTCTGGGTCATGTCCAGCACCATGGACAGATATGAGATGTTAGGTCAAGGTGCTGAGAGCAGCATGATTCAGCAGCTCGGGACAGTCTCTCTAGCTGCTTTTTCCTACTGAAGATTTTTCCCTCAAAATGCACAATAGATGTAATAAACACCAACAGGCAATAATGATGGCAAAATCAAACAAACATCATCAGCCAGCCAGATTTTCCCAGGGAGGTCAGTGTCTTATTCTCAATCACAGTTGTTTAGGATTTTTTATCACATATTTTTAATCTTTTAAAATCTATTTTTTAATAATTTAAAGCTGCTTTTCCTCCAAAAAGAGAATAAGTGCATTACATTTCTATACAATAAATCCAGCATATTAAAGGAATGTCAGGATTGAGCTGAGCAAGTCACATTAATATACCAAAGTAATCTTTACCAGTTGCTACTAAAAGGCCATGCAGATTTCCTTGGTTTTGTCTTTTTTCTGAGCTCACTGTAGCTCTTGCATCAGAAACAAGACAGCCTCACTCATGGCACTCCCTTCCATTTAATTAAGTCCTTAGAGGAACATTAGAGAAGTTAGTAAGATTACTTAATGCATCCCTGGGAGAAACTCCAATAGTCTATTAAAGGTCACTGCTCCTTTCAATAGGAATGCTTTCATTTTAACAAAGAGTAATATGACTGTATTAATTGAATTAAGTGAAATGTATTCATTTTCTAATCTGAACAGTCTCCTTAATGAGTTATTATCAGAGGAGCATAAGAATGTAAAAGACTAACAGTCTATGATTAAGACTTTCAACTTTACTTAATACATCAAATTTTGTTCTATCTGCTATTTTGTCCATGAGCAAAACCAAAAACGCTTTCTAACCTACTTGAATAAAACTGTCTTAGGCAGATGATTAGATTTATATTCCAATATGGAATGCAAGACTGGACATCTCCTTTGCAGTAGATAATTTCACATAATAGAAAGTATGCTAGATTTAACATATGTTGATAAATTTGCATTTTCATGTGCAGAAATGTGCCTACAACTTGAGTTTTAACAGAAAAATTAAATGAAGCTTTCTCTGCATCCCTAAATTTATTTGTAGTATTAATCTAGAAAGATTTCTTTGAAACATTAAAGTCAGGATTTGGTTTGACATATTTCAGGGAGTCAAATGAACCAGGTTGATTTACACAAGTTGTGCAGGAAAGGATGGTAGTTCTTTTAACGTCCGCTAAATTCACTGTGAGAGTTCTGCTGGGCAGGCCTGATTTGAAAATCATGTTCTTTGGCCCCTTATTGCTTGTCATAAAGGCCAACCCTGCCCCAGAGGGCCAAACTTAGACAACAAGACCCCTCTGTTCCTTTCCTCCTGTCCATCTACCATTCCTCTGATGTTCTCGCCCTTGGCTAAGATTCCAGCTTCCCAGTTTTAGGTCTAATTTTTAATACCCGAATAACATCCATAAGTTAAAAAAGGAGAACAACATGAAATGAGAAAACTTGTTAACAAGAAGCTTGAAGCAGTAGCTTATATGTTAAATCTTTGCAGGTGACATGGAAGACTACAAGGACTGTCGTATCCTATTGAAGGACTTTATTGACAATGTGCACCACGTATTAAAAAAAAACAAACTCAAAAATCTCGAGAAAAGGCAAAATAAAGCATTATTTAGTCAGAAGGCTTACTTCAAAAAGTATATTTTGTCATCCAAAATACTGTGTCTAAGGCAGAAATGAAGTGACTCATTACTAAAGGCCTGTTACTGAGAGGTTCCATCGGGGCACATGCTGCATCTTGGTGCAGATGGGTGGCACAAAATATTCTGTACAGGTACTATTACCATTTACATGAATTTTCTGGCTTTGTAATGACCAGTTGTCTAATTAATTTTCTGTCCAGTGGTGAGCACTGATAGGTTTAGTTCTCTGTTTTGATGGGAAAAGTAAGACAGTTGGGTTTTTTATGCGTGCAGCTGCTTTCTTGATGTTGGTAGAAGATTTCCTGCCCTGATAAACTAGAAAGGGACCAGACTGAAATAGTACTTGACAAAGAAAGATTATTAGAGCTAACAGAAACAGTAGAATTCATACTCAACTGAGGATTCATCCAGTCTTCCCCATCTGTGCACCTGAAGAGAACACAAATGTATGAGATCTCTTCTGAAACAAGAGAAAAAATATTTTGCACTAGGTGGACTCTTGAAGCATCCTTTCCCCAGCTGTACCTCAGCAACTTCCAGAAAAGCACTGAGAGATTCAACCAACACTTCCTTTGTGTGACTTCTCTCTCTAAAGGACGCTCAGGTGTAAGCAGTGAGATATTTTTCCCAAAGCATTTGTTTTGTTCCTGCTTCTTCTGCTGCTTTGGGGCTTTTTTTGCTTTGTCTGTAAAACAGATCTGTGTTTTCTCTGTAATTTTTATTTTCTTTAAAATAAAACATCTTTGCTGGAAAAAAAATGTGGGTACAAGCTTAAAAAGCAGATAACTTATAAGACAAGTAAAGTATTCCAAGTGAGAGCTATATCAGAAGAAAGAGCCTTACACTTTTCTTATTGATCTTCTTCAAGTTTTCCATCCTTAACTACCCTTTTGTGCTTGAAATTAAAATATTATGTCTTTACTGATTAAAAGCAATTGATGTAAAGGAGTGGATTATTGTTAATTTTTCTAATAAAAACCCATATGCCTCCAACCGCATATGAGGATATAACCTCCATGTGAGGATAAAAATATTGTGCAAGACAAGTTATAAGTGCATTTAAAAAAAAAGAGAAATATCTGGGGATAGTTGCTCATGGGAGTCTTTCTGTGTGCCAGCGCACATCTTTACAGTATCTGGAAAATATTTTTCCAAAGAATCAGCAAAACCCCCCAGTCTTTCAAATATGCTTGTTCAAAAGTTGCAGGCAAAAATATTCTCTCCTTCATCATATCTTGACAGTAGTTCCAGTTTGGACACGTGCATGAATTGGCATCATTCCTTTTAGGATTTGATGACCTAAATTATTTTCTTCACACTAACATTTTCCTAGATGGGCAAAAAGACATAATAAAGACAACAACTTTATCTGTATCAGATAGGTGTTCATCATTCTCTGCTTTCTTATTCGAAAAGCTCAATTTATGCCAGGTATTATATATATATATTAGTTCAAGATTTGCAGGGGTAAAGTCTTCTGAGCTTTGAAGGCCAAGTCAGTGTAGAGCCATAAAATTATAAAGCCAAAAAGATGCAAAACCCAAAGATCTACCAGGTAGAGTCATAAACCTGTGTCTGTCACCCTGTGCCACTGGGTCATATTGACTGAAATCGTATTGGCATACACAGAGGCAAGAAGGTAATGACTGAACTACTCAGATGGGGTATCCTGAAATGTTGATCTAATTGTTCACCTTCTGTAAATCACAGTCATGCTAACCCACAAATTAAAGAGGTCATGAGATTATTTTAAAGCTGTTAGGATATTTAATTTTTATTTTTGTGTGGTTCTTCTCCTTCCCCCACATATTGTTCATGATTGTATGTGTGACCGTAGCGAGACAATTTTGGGTACTATGATCCTTTATAGATGTGCAAATATGCCCCTGCATATAATTATCTATAGCTAACAGAAGAAGCCTTTGTTACTTGTACACTTTCAAAACAAAATGGTTTTGCATGATTTCTTACACAGAAACCTCAGCATCCTAGATTAATCTCAGCCTTAGCAATGAGGTCTTTATGTTAAAGTAGGACACCATGGGCTTATTCAGTTATTATATTCCACCAGGTTTGTTTGGACCAGAAAATTAAAGCAGGAATGACAAATAGGTTTAAGCTGTGTTGTTATTTTGAATATTTTATACTATTCTTTTAAATGAATAAAGAATTCTTACTTTATGAAAATAATTAAACCTGCATATAAACTGAAGGTATGTATATAATGAATTATTAGTTAGAATTCTGGTAGAAATAAAGAGAGTTTTTTTAAGAATCTCAGTATTTTAAGTAATTAGTTCCTATATTTTGTACTTTTAGTTACTTTGTTCATACACACGTGCAAAAAATTTTGAAAATTCTGTTTAGAGTTGTAGCTGCAGGCTTACAAATTAAATAGCACAAACCTGTAAAGACCAGTAGGTCAAATTTCTCATTAACTGTCCCTTCAGAAAAAGCTGCCGACTTCCTGACATCTTCAGAGTTGTCAAAAGACATTATCACAAAGCAAGCTTAGCCCTTGTAACACTTTCTGTCTATAAAGAATCAGAGAGAGAGTTTTGTACCTATGGCTTGAAAATAAGGCATACAGTGATTGCACACATTTATCTTAGTCAGAGTTGTGATGAGCTAAATAAAGGAGGGTTAGTGCACACAGAAATCTGTAATCCATAATATTCCCAGCAGATTGAGTGTAAATGAAATTTTTTCCTGGTTTTGCAAACCTCAGTGATGGTTATTTCATAATTTTAGAAAACATTACACACATACCAGAACATTTGAACTGCAAATATGCAGATAGATAGGCAGTAGGATACAAATAAAGGCACAGGTAGATTTCCACAGACCTACAGATCCTAATGTACGGATGAGACATTAATCCCACCAAGGAAAAAACCCACTAGGATCCTGACTGCGCTGCTGCATCATGTTCCTTTTCATCAGCAACCTTAGAGAAAACAGGCTCTATCCTACACGTGCAGACCTGAAAGGAAAAGAGCTTAGCAGTCACCATCTGAGCTCTAAAGGCATAAAATGTGTAAAGAGAAGCTTGAAAAAATCTGAATAAGTTAACTACTAAATGGCACGTGAAATATTGACAAAGAATATTTAATCACTTGTTTCTTTTTAATTTAAAATCACCTAGACAAAACTTAGTATTTGGCATCTCAGTAGAAGAAGGAGACAAAAATTGAACACATTTCATTGTTTTGTCAAACATATATAAGCATGGCCATATAGTCACTTCAAAGTCACTAAAAATCACTTCAAAATGCTTCAAAACAATGATTTGGGGCCAATATGAACCACAGCAAAAGTGGTTTCTTAAAAGAAACTGAAAAATAAAACAGTAAGGCTTTTTGTCTCAGAGGAAAATGTTAATAAATCCAAACTGCTCTAATTTATTTGAAAAATAAATCTATCCAAAATATTTTAAATGTGTAGATTAAAATTAAAATATTATGTAACTCTTGAGATTTCTAGGAGCGCTAATAAATTGAGCCAGCTATTCCTTCATATTTGTGGCATTTTTAGGTACATTAAATAACGTGTCTTTTTACATGAGAATTAAGAAGTTTGCATAATGTCATACATGTAGCCAGACACAAGAATTACCTGTAACCAAGGCTCCACAATCAGACTAATGCTTTAATTAGTAGTTTGACCTTCCTAGACATGAAAAATAGTCTCCTCTGCCACTGAATTATTTTTTAATTTGATAAAACTGTATTAACAGTATGTGCTATACATGGATGTGATCTATGGACACAGATTTGAAACAGATGCTCCTAATATTCTTTCTTCCCCTTGTATTTCATCTGTATGAATCACTGCCTCGGTAGGCACCATCTGTCCTTTGTTCTCTGTTGCCAGAATGGGCCACTTCAGAAGGAAAAAAAAAATGGTGTCAGAATTTCCTGGACAATGCAAATTTTGAGTTAAGGCAACACAGCTACTTCAGACTGGGATTAAATTATTTCTTTGTCTCCTTGTTATCCAAGATAGTTTGGGTTAATTATTTCTTTCATTATAAGAGACTTTCCCCAAAACCTCTGACCTTTTTGAAGACCTTTCTAATGTGTTGATGCATGGAAATCGCAGAACTCAATGGAAGTATTTCTCTCATACTCTCACAATCAACCTGTACAATAGTAGCAATATCTAATTGTGCCTTCCAGACAGTGATCAGTTTATGCATCAAAGAACCCCATTTACCCCATGACCTCAGGTTTGCACTGGCAGTTCAGGTTGGGTTGGTTATTTGTCACACAATACAAGCACAAATCTCTATTAGCAAGTGAGGCACTTGCTCTGTAATATGGATCTGTAATTGCTCTGTAATATTGCTCTGCAATATGGATCTCTTCTTATACTTTTCTATTCCACCTACTTCTGTGATTTGCAAATTCTAAGTGATGCTTTCCTCCATAACATTGCTGAGAACCACAGACTTAGCTACGTATTTTTGTGGTTTGCCTCTTTGATATCTCTGCCTGCCTACAAAGAATGCAGGCAAAAAAGAGATTTTTAGAGCAGGAAAAAAAGCAGTGAAAAGACAAACTACTCAACAGAGAGTACCAAGAACTCTGTAAAGGAAGAGTGCAGAGGCTGTTAATCTGGGAATCAGATGTGTCCAACTACATTAATATATATATTCTCACAAGGCCAGAGCCTAGCAAGGATGTGTTAAATTCTTAAAGAGGGTGGCAGTTCTCAGGAGTTGCACAGGATGGGAACTGAAAAAGTGAGCAGTCAAACCCAACATAAAGGTCCTGCTAAATCCAGCTGTGAATCCCGTCTGGCGGGGACCTTTGTTCCGTGCCCATCAGTCCGCTGGCCCGGGGCTGTGCGCTGCAGAAGCAGTGTCTGTGACCCAGGAGAGACCGGCCGGCTCAGCTGGACGCCTCCCCACTCACTGGCCGGGTCCTCCCAGCATCTGTGAGCGTTTCATCACAGAATCAGTGCAGTTGGAACAGAGCTTTGAGATCATCGGGTCCAACCTATGAGCGAACACCACCTTGTCAACCCGACCATGGCACTCTGTCTTTTCTTTAACACCTCCAGGGACGGTGACTCCTGCACCTCCCTGCACAGCCCATTCCAACATCTAACACCCTTCTTGTGAAGGAATTCCTCCTAATCCTAGACCTCCCGCGGAGCAGCTTAAGACTCTATCCTCTCGTCCTGTCGCTAATTGCCTGGGAGAAGCAGCCAGCCCTTAACTCCCTTCAAAACCCCAACTAAACCGTGCCATTCCCGTGCCACCTGCTGCAATTTCGAGTGGCTCCTCGCCCGTGCCACCTCGTGCTGCGAGAGGACGGCACGTCCTACGCTCGCAGCGGTACGAACCCGGGGACCAGCTCCATCCATTCGCACACCCCGCACCGTAGCGCCCTGCCCTGGGCATCCCCGCCTCACCCACAGGGCTTCCCACCAGGAGAAGCCTTGGGCGCTGGGCGCACGCGGCCCGAGCCCTGCCGCGGAGGGGCAGCGCTGACTGACCCCCGACCCTGCCCCGCGCGGTGCCCGGGGGCTCTCTCCGCCGCCTCCCGCAGGGGGTCCGGCTCCCGGCTCCCGGTGCAGGGGCCGGGANGGGCTGGGCGCCGAGCACAGCCCGGACCTGCACTTCAAAATGAGCAAGAAGATCGCCCAGCTGACGAAGGTGAGGGAGGCGCGCCGGGTCCTTAGCCGCCTCGGGTGTCTTCCTCCTCCGCTCTGTTTCCCTTCGCTCCTTGCCCTCATGCGGGCAGCGATGGGCCTGGAGAGGGGCAGACTGTCGGGGCTGATGGCAAATCCGGGTGGGATGCGGCCGGATTTGTACGCCGGAGGCCGAGCGGGAGCGCCCTCGGTCCCCGGGAGCATCCCCCGGTCGCCGCGGGCAGGAGCGCGCCGTGGTCCCGCGGGGAGAGCTCCGGCGGTCCGGGAGCCGCGGGGCTGGAGAGGAGCCGCGCACGGGAGCTGCCGCAGTACCGGCCCCCGTTAGTGGTGTCCGCATCCCGCCTGGCGCAGCCAGGTATCCCGGTGTGCGGGAGCGGATCCCCGGCTGCTGGGCTGGTACTGGGCATTTATCCTGTGGAAATTGTATCTTCTCTTCTAGCGCTGTTATAAGCCCTTCTCCGAGTCTCTTTAAATGGAGAAATTCAAGTGATGCTTGCTTTCCCTTTGCTAAAGTGCTGTTATCGAAGGTGTCTGGTAATAGCTTAAATGCCTTAGATGGTGAGGGTGAAGTGTGAGAAAATTTCTGGTCTGCTATTGCTGATTGAACGGTTTTCATTGTCATCCCCAGCCTAGGGAATACATTGTGTCTTTGTCAGAGGCCGGAGTCAAGCTAAGAGGTGTTTTTAAAGCCTATTGCTAAGGCAGGTAGGCCCAATGTTTCAGATGTGATTTAGTTAGAATAATTTAAAACAATGCTTTGGTGCTCTAATCTCTCTTGTGTGATGCTCAAGATGTAGGCAAATGGCATTATTTAGGAAATGAGAGGCAGATTCTCTTTATTAAAGAGAAAGCAGAAGAAATATTTTTTGGTCAGGAATTTAATAGCTCAAACGTTAAAAGGTAGTTTTAAAGCACTGTGGGAACTGCCAGTATTCTTAACATGTATGCTAAAATGGATGAAGGTGACATTTCATTGGAACTAAGAGTGAAGAGAATGAAGAATGCTGTCAGTCTCACAGTGGAGACAGTTCACATTTATGTACAGTTGATGCACCATTGAACAGTTACAAGTAGTGTTTATCGTGGCACACTGTGCACCTTAATGTGTTGGAAAGCTGATAATTGAGGGGTATCTTGCCCTTGAATTCAAAGTCCAATTTCTTTTGATGTTAACATCAGTGGAACTCTAATTGCATAAAGAGAAAAGTTGAACTAAAATAAGGTGAAGAATCTCCTTGGTTCATGTTCCATGGTTGGTCCTTGTTCCATGTGCATACAAGTAATGAAGTAAAACATTAAAGATATTGCTACTTTAAGGAGCTTTGTGCTCCCTAAAAGGTGTAAAAGGCACCTGGAGACCCTAAATGTGTTTTAGGCTTAAATGTGTTTAAGGCCTAGTTGCATATGTAGAGTAATACTTTCAAAGAAGAATTTAGATCTGTGTGATCTAAAGCTGAATTTAGATCTGTGCCTTTGGTATATTTCCCTTACTTTCTCTAGGAAACTACCCAGCAGTTTATAGTTTATTTCAGAAACAGCATTCCACTTCTGATGTGAAGTCATTTGTGCATCACCCATGAGTTCCACATCACTGGGCATGTGCCCTGTGCACTCTCACTTATTATGCGTCAGATACCTTGAGGTGGATGTGAGTTAATTATGGATTTAAATGCATGGTGCTAAAATATTTTCAACACTCCTGTGTTGGAAAATGCAAAGAGAGTGAAAGTACGTACTTTTTTTTTCATTTTTTTTAATGATCCACAATAGAGTTCATCTAAGATTCTATATATTGTATGCAAGTTTGTCCCAACAAAGACTTCACATGCGTGTAAATAAAACAAGTTGTTTTCTGCTGTGTATTTCAAATAATTGCGAACTATGTGCTTATACAAGGAGTTTGCAAGTGAATTAGGCTTTTGCAGGGCTGGAGTCTTCTATGAGCAAGTCCCAGTGACTTGCAGATTCTGGCAGTGCTTTAGTTTGTATGTTGTGTTCTGTTTTCAAGTTTTAGGGAGAAAGCTTAAGAAATCAGCTGATCTTTCTATTGAGTGAAGGTCTGGTGTGAATTATAGTGCTTTCAAATGTAAACTAAGGTGTACATGAAAGTACTTCTCTTTCATCTACTGCAACATTAAAATTAAGACTTTAAAGATTAGGATTAAGATTAAAGGTATAGTGTAAAATGTATTTCATTAAGGTAGAGGTGCATATTTTGACAGTTCTGTAGCTAAAGGGCTCAGGTCCTGCTTTTCTGTTGACCTACTTGACCTTTCAGGAAGGGAGGCTTAATTAGAAACTTCTGGGTAAAGTATGATGTAAACTTTGTAATCTCTTCTAGAATCTGAAGCCTGATTTGATAGCTGGCTGCAGAAATTAATCTTTGGAAAAGGACTCAAGCTACAGGGGAAAAATATAAACATAGTAAACTTAATTTCCCTAAGTGAGATTTAACTGTCAGGGAAGAAATAACTTCACTTTGCAGAAGAATCCTTGAAGTAAGGTGTTGCAAAAAAAATTTTAGGATATTTCTATTTAGATTTTTTGACCAAATTCTGCTGTTCTAGTTTTGTCAAACACTTACCAGCATTTGTGCATAAAATTCCTATTCAGTAATCCAGGAATTTATTGTTAGGAGTACCACTTCTTAACTGTGCTTTTCAAGTTGTTTAATGCCTTATATATAAGGTACTTCTCGGATGTCTTTTACCCATTTATTTAATTTTTGTTCTAACTCTTCTCTGAGAATGCCTTGAAGATATAATAATTGCCCCTGTGGATTTAGAGCAGAAGGCACTTTACCAGGTTAAAACAACCCAGAGAAAATCTAAATATTCATTGTCCATAACTTAACACACAGTTAAGTTATCCAGACAGCTTCTGTTATCTGACAAAAGAAATGTGACTCCATAGTTTACCTTTGCCTATCCTTGTACAGTTTGTATTATGAGCTGTGAGTAGGAGCAGAAGAAAATGCTCTCCTCACAGAAGATGAGGGTCACTCATGAATTAAATGTAAAATTCCAAAATTAGGATTCCTCAGTTATGTTTTGGCATTGCTTAAAGGGAATCTGATGTTTTAGTCAAAACAATACAGGGACACAAAATAAAAGGTGAAATTTGTTTAATAACCAGATTTAGTCAGTAATTCAGAGTGAGGCAAAATAAGGTATGAATCCATTTCACTAAGCAAAACATTTCTGAAATGCTTAACTATATTTTTACTTTTGGGTGGGAGAGATAGACTTACTCAATTTAACTTTAATATGCTTAATTCACAGGGGAAGGTAAAACAAGTGGTTAGAAATGCAGGTCTAAAAAAACCAAGATGATACTTCATGTCATGTTCAAAGACTGCAGTAGACTGTAACTGAAGCAATTTTAGGTCTTCCTCTTCAGTATAAGCTTCTTATTTTCAGGCATTTCAGAAGATCTGTGTACCAGTTTGGGATAAAGTAGCATCTGACACAAAGATTAAAGCCAACAAGAAATAAACTGAGATTATGAGATTGCATATATGTGTTTGTACTACTGCATGCAGGAGTGCTAATGCAGTGTTGAATTATGCCTGCTGCAGATAAAAATATACATATATATTTAATTAGTTTGCATAAGACAACTGGATTAGGAACAAAAAACAAGGTTCTGCCATGCTTACATAGTAGGAGTGAATGGCATTAGTTTTCACAATTCCCGCAAGAGTTCAGGTGGCTTGTTTCTCATTTTGGATTTGTTGGGGTCTTCCTTCCTTCCTTCCTTCCTTCCTTGAGCATTTGTGATTGAGAAATCCATATCCTAAGTGTGTCTGTAAAGTCTGTCATGCGAGTTTTGTGACATCAACATAAATCTTAAATAGCTACATGATTTGTGCTGGGACTATAAGAAGAGAATCTTCAGTATTGATTTGATTGTATGATATTTGTTGCAGAAATTTTACATTTACTGGAGCAGCTCTGGTAGGGAAAGAAACACCTCACAGTCTTGATTGATGAGAAAATATAACCTGGCAATATGCTCTTGCAGCCCAGAAAACCAGCCCAGTATCCAGGGCTGCATCAAGGGAATGTGACCAACAGGTCAAGGGCAGTGATTCTCCCCCTCTCCTTTACTCTCCAGAGACCCCACCTGAGTGCTGTGTCCAGCTCTGGGGTCCCCAGCATGCAAAAGACATGGACCTGCTGGAGCAAGTCCAGAGTCCACAAAGATGCTCAGAGGGCTGGAGCAGCTCTGCTATAAAGGCAGGCTGAGAGAGCTGGGCTTGTTCAGCCTGGAGAAGAGAAGGTGCTGGGGAGACCTCAGAGCAGCCTTCCAGTACGTAAAGGGAGCCTGCAAGAGAGCTGGGGAGGGATTTTTGATAAGGTCCTGTCACTACAGGACAAGGGGGATTGGCTTTAAACTGAAAGAGGATAGATTCAGATTAGATGTGAGGAAGAAGTTCTTTACTGAGAGGGTGGTGAGGCATTAGAACAGGTTGCCTATAGAAGCTGTGGATGCCTTATCCCTGAAAATGTTCAAGGCCAGGCTGGATGGGATTTTGCGTGGTGTTGTGGAAGGTGTCCCTGCCCGTGGCAAGGGGGTTGGAATTGGCTGACCTTTATGGTCCTTTCCAACCCAAACTACTGTGTGCTTCTGGAAGAAGAGTCTGTAAGTGCCATGAAGATGATCTCTACCCTACAGTTAGCATTTTTTTATATTTACTAAAAAGAAACTATATAAAACACTAATGTTTTTCCTTGGTACATACTTACAACTTGATGGTTCAGTTCTGGAAAGGTTCCAGAAAACTCAGTTCAAAAATGATGGTAACAAAGTTAACCAAAGCACATCATTCTTCAGTAAACAAGAAGCTAGAATCCAAGACTCCTGAGACCTGACTTCTGTTCTCAATTCGTCCAAGAGCTTCTTGCCTATATTTGGGAAAAAAAATCTTTGATTTTCCTTCTGTCTTCCTGTGTTAGAGAGAATTACGTAGACAATAGGCATTAATGTTGTTGTTAATCCTGTCAGTTTCTAGGGGATGTAGATAGTAAATATATTTCAAAGACTGAAAGAGCAGATGTGATGATCTTTAATTCAGATGCTTTTGGTTTTTGTTGTATGTACCCTTTTTCTGGGATGGTTAAAGGTCTTCCTCAGCTATCACAGAATGTAGTTCTATGGAAGTAGAAGGGCTGTAAGGTTTAACTTATATAAATGATTCTTAACAAAATGTTTCCAGTGAAACTTCGTCAGTTTTTATTTGGAAGTATTTCTGCCTCAGAAAACTACAAAACAACTAAACCTCTTGCAGAAGGTTCATTGTGCATAAAATTATAAGAAAACTTTAAAAAAAGAGCCCTTAAAACCAGGGAAGACATGAGAATTTAAAAATCCATGTAGAACTGTTTTGATGTTAGCTGTCATCATGTTGTAGTTGATGCCATTAACAGTTTTGTAAAAACTTGGGATTTAGCTTTTTAAGCAGCCTTATGTCATCTCTCCAATGTGTGTTAGCACTGGCAGTAGGCCAGTATTTGTAACAGTTCTAGGACTGCATGAAAAGAACTGAAATTTTAAGGCGGGTGTGATTTAAGTACATATTTTAATGTCAGTATTTTCCATATTATTCTAACTGGTAATGTGTGAATAAATATTATGTTACTACATTAAAAATAGTAGCAAGGACTGAAAGATCTGAAAATGTAATATTAGGTATTCAATTAATTGACATTTCTCTGGAGATATTTAACTTTGTTTTGTGTTAATTATTCCAAAAATAGCTGAAGTAAGCCCTCTAAGAAGGGAGAGTCTTCTCAGGTAGGAAATGAGAAACTTGCTCCAGAAATATTGTCTAACTATCTTAAGATTTTTCTTTTTTAAATCATGCTAGTGTAGTCTCTCCATCTTCCCTGTCAAACTCTTTCCATGTGGTATTCCAACTGTGTCCTTATTCTGCAGTAATTGTGGTCTTAGCAAGGGATATTCACAGAAGAGAAGTTTTCTGTACCCATGATAGTATAAGGAGAAAGATGGAACTGGGTAAAAATGTCTTGTCTTTAATAACATCTGATACAGTTTAGAAGAAGTAAGTAGAGCTTTCAGGCTCTCAATATCTTCTTGAGAACTTCAGTGAAATCATTTATTGTCTTTGTTTGAATACTTTCTAGTTGATGCACTATGAATTGCTTTAAAGCAGCTGTGGCTTCTGATTTAGACCTGAAGAAGTCTTTCTTACCTTCCGCGTTTTGTAGGACAAAAAATATGGAATTTGGTGATTAATAAGGATCATATGCCTCTCAAATGGTTCTTCCCTTCATTATCATTGCAAACCTGTAAGGTGAGACTGCAGGGGTTCTATGTTGACCTGATGTGGGTATATTTTAGAGCTCAGTGTTGTGATGTGTGAATTAGGTCAATGACTTTACAGTCTTTTATCACTAGACATCAAGACGAAAGAAGGAGGACAAGAATGAAATATTTTTAATATAAAAAAGAAATATACTCAAATTAATTCCTTTGCTCTCCACCCACATAGTTTTAATGGTTGACTGGTAACTCAGCGTTCCTCTGAGGCTGCTGATAACTTGATGTTCTAAAGATATTTCCTTTATGTGTGTGTAGTTGAAAGTGTGATGTTGAAAAAGTGTCTGATCACACATTCACATATGTTACTAGTTTGAAATGCCTCTTTAATACACTTGTGCATGTATCAGCTTCTCTGAGATTATTTTGGTTTGTTTTTTTTTTTTCTCCTCATTTTACGAACATCCGAAAGAATAATAAAATGAAGAGATAAATAAATAAATTTGGGGAGAGGATAAGTAATCTGACATGGCAGCTGGGACATAATTTAGTGGTGGACTTGCAAGTGTTAGGTTTACAGTTGGACTTGATGATCTTAAGGATCTTTTCCAACCTAATGACTCTTAAGATTCTGTATGCATCCTCTTGTTTATTATTCACTGCTAAAATTAAATAATATAGAGTTACAAGGAGCTGGAAGACTTTGAGATGTTATTGCTCTGGTCTGTCCTTTAGCTGTTAAATCCGATACATCAACACTTTAAGAATATTTAAAGAAAAACTGGAAAGACATGGATTTTACTACAAACTTCAATGTTAACAACATGTCAACATTTAAAAACTAAAGAAGAGAGAACATTCAGGACATAAATGAAACCTGATATTGCAACATCTGTGAAGTTTAAAATCTGCCAACCTTTAGCTGCTTTTATATAGGACAATATAAACCTTATGAAAAAATTAAGAAATATTTTGAATATATATTGATTTGGGGTTTTGTTGTTACTGTTTTCAGCTAAGTACTGCATTGTGAAAGAAGGCTTTTGTAATTTTCTTTTTAGATGGAAGTGCCAGTTCATAGTTAAGAACACAATACTAAAATGCTTTCCTTCAGATGTAAAAATTGTAGACTGGAGAGGCTTTTATGTATACTTGAAAAAGGAAATCAGTAGTTGAACTCCATAACTGTACATGGTATTTATCGATGAATTATTTCATACACTTGTAAATTAGTATGGGCACAGCACTCTGAAGTACTCAGTCCTGTCAGGAGTTTTGATTTGACAAGTCTTACTAAAATGTATCAGCAGAAGAAATCTGGTGGGTTTTTTGGTGGGATTTTTTTTTTTTTGGTGTTATGTATATTTGAAATATCGTGACTGTGAAAAGAATCTGTTTGAAATTGACAGACTTAGCCATTCTTTAGAAGTCAAATTGCAATTTAATATTAAACTTTGTGGTTTCGTGCTTTCTTCAAACAGTAAAATTGTATTTGGCAACAGCATTGCTTTGCATGTTTGGATATTTCTGTATTGTCATGCAACCTCTTGGTTACACATACTTTATTTTTTAATGTCTAGAAGAAGTTAGAGGTGTACCACATACATGCATAGAAGTGTTATTTATCATAAGCCATTGTTTTGGTACAGCATCTTCTAGCCCTGAGTATTTCTAAGCACTTAAATTATTTCAATGTCTCATTCTTTGAACTCAGGCTTTGGCTTTAATAAAAACAGTAATTTAGTCAGTGATACTACTGTTTTCCACTCTTCCAATCCTATATTGATGCTTTCTTCTCCTTTGAACTGTACTGAGGAAGAGGGCATTACCTTAAAATAGTCACTAACTTTTTTTAACTGTTTGCAGGCTTGCTGCTAAATAAATGCAGCAAATCTCAACATTACATTATGAAATCAGATGTATATGTCTCTTGGCTGATGCAAGTTTGGCTGTAGTAAGCCAGGCATATGTGTATTCTTCTAATGACTGATGTCATACCAGTAACCAAAGGCATTGCATTCCAAAAATAAACCAGAAGAAACAAAACAGTCTAAAGCTATTCACCCTCTTGTCCTACTTAATGCGTATTACCTGGTTCTGTTTCCTCAGCCAGGCTCTTCTAGCTGAATCTAGAAGGCTAGGAGGAGGAGGAAGAACCTTTTGCTGAGGTTGTCACTTGACTAGAATAAAAATGACAGCTTTTAAAAATAGTTAATGTTAAAAAGCTCATGAAGTCCTTCTTCAAGATGAAGCCATTAAATGAAAGACAACCCTTTAGCTACAAGAAGTAGTATAAGGTGCATACGAGAAGTACTAGTTATGTACTTATTTTTTATGAGATTAATCTTTTCAGCCTGTTTCCTAAAACTTAATTTCTAGAAACCTGAACTGTAATGTGTTCAGAAAACAGGTGTGCTATAATCCAAAGATTTTTATTTGAACAGTGTTTTTGCTCACAGTGTAACTTTTAGTAAAGGGTGTCTGACACTGCCTTCTCAGATCTAGTATTTTGCAGTATGGATGTTGATGTGTTTGGACAGGTTGTACTAAAATGTATTGCAGTAATCTTCTGTGACCGTCTTTGTCCTTTTAAAATTTGACAAATGAAGGTAATGGGAAATTATTTCTTTAATAAGGGTTAAGGAAAAGGACTTAATTTTTTTATTTAACTGCTTTGTGTAATTGTAAGTGTAGGTTTCACACTTAAATATAGTTTACGGTTGCTGGTTGTAACAAAGTAATCAATTGTATGTTTATATGAAAAACTAAACACCTTGAAAATCTATGTATGTCTTTTCAGCATTATTCTGTCTTGTCAACAAAGCTCGTTTATTGAAGACAACACTTTGTGTTGTGACACAGAATGGTAGAAATTTTCTTTGAAATTTTGGATCCATTATTTTGGCTGTGTTGTTCACTAGCTTTCCATATATTGTCTAACATTATAGTGTTAACTTAGAGTTATATGCCATAAAATTCAACCAGTCCTTTCCCCAACCCCCCTTCTCTTTTTTTCTTTTAAAAGCATATATCCATTTGCTTTATGCCGAGGCTGGACTTGGACACAAAGCTCAGTTTACATATTCTTTGAGCTGACCTGGAAGTGTTCTCTGGCCATTCTTTCTATTGCTGTGATTCTTATCTTCCTTTATTTCTGTGCTCTGTTTCACACCTTGTAACTGGTCCACACTGTGGATTGAAAAGATATATATGGCAATTTGGTGTATTAGGTATGTTCTGTCTTGCCTCCAAATATCTAATGCATGAGATTGTAATTTTTATCACTTTGGACAGACACTGCTTAAAGAGGTACATTCTGAACAAGTCAAGAGCCTGAAGCAAGCTTAACCTCTGCTGATTTGCATTCTTTTCCACAGCTGTGAGTTGATACTCTAGAATAAACTAGATTTCAAATACCAGATTGTTGGGAGGGTGGGATTTCTTATTTGTTGCTGGAGTTTTTTCGTTTGGGTTTGGTTTTGTTTTTTTTTTTTTTTTACAAGCTGTTTGTGTAATAGACCATTTTCCTCTAATGGAAATTTTAAAATGTTTTGGGTTGGGGTTTTGTTGTGGTTTGTGNGTGTGGGTTTTTTTTGTGTTTGTTTTTTTTTTTTTTTTTTTTTTTTTTTTTTGTCTGTGTGGTTTGTTTGTTTTGTTTTTTTTTTTCCTTATGCATCTATGCTCCCTGGTCCTGAGGGAAATTAAATTTCCTGCTTTCAAAAAACTGTTAGCTTGGTAAAGTTGTAGACAGAAGTAACATGCCTTCTTACTCTAGGATAGAAAAACATTACATACTGATCATAAACTCTAGTTTCTGTATGGGCCTATATGAAATTTTGATAAAGTTGGTCCCTTAATTAAAGTCCTGACTCACAAACTATATTCAGCTCTACATTCACTACTAATCTTGAGCCTCATCTATTCTCACAGATAGAAAAGGAATTCTTATAAGAAAAGGGAGAATTTTTTAAAGCTTTAGAAAGAAATGAAGAAAGTTCTCTGGTCTTGGAAGCATGAAAACCCCGTCGCTTTGTCAAATAATTGAGAGTAATCTTAAGTTTACCTACAAGAACCAATTTTATCAAAGAACACAATCTATATATATTTAGTGAAGTGTGAGGCTGTATGTGCATTTCTTGGGAGCCTTGTGAGGCTATCCTCTTGGGAAGAGGAGCCTTGTCAGACACTGTGCCCGTGGCCTGTGTTGGGCTGTGTTGAGTTTTTCTCTTGACCCGTGCTCCCCGTTGGTTGCGGGGACGGGCAGCAGCCACAGCTCTCCGTGGTACCGAGTGTGGGGCTGCCTCCACGTCTTATCCTCACTGGCACTGGTGTCAACAGCAACCAAGTTTGACTTGGTTTATGCAAACCAGTACATTTCCCTACTGGCAAGATCTCGTTAGAGGCCCAGCTTATATAAGTACAATTTCCCAAATGTTTTATGTTGTCGGTGTGGCGAGCTATAACATTGATTCTGCTGAACACTCTGGAGGTAAGTGCAGTGAATTATTTCTTTGAAAGTGTGTGCCATGCTGATTTGTAGTGTCTTCCCAGAAATGTGGCAGAATAAAGAAAAAAAAAAAAAAGGACTAAGAAGTGAAAATTAAAACAGGCACTGGTATTTTTCTGAGTTATTTCGGTTAGTAAATTAAGAAATGTTTGAGAATATTTGAATGAACAGCAGCATTTTCTTAAAATTGTCAGGACTCTGAAAGAGGGGTTTATGTTTGATTTTCGAAAGCTAACTTACAGAATATACAACAAAAAGTGGATTAATTATTTTGTTTTATTCTGTTCTGAAATAGCTGCATTTTTAGCCTTTAAGGGTCTTAAGAAGCTGGAAATGCAATTGTCTTGTCATAAAATTCACTAAAAAGATGTCTTTTATTTCTGTATGTTGCCCAATGTATTGTAAGTTCACAAGTCCTCAAAATAAGAGGAAATTGCCTCTTATACTTTTTAATAGTATGTTGTTTCCAGAAACAACATACTACTAAAATCCCTTACTCTGATGATGAATCAAAAACAGTGATCCAGGTTTGTAAGATGAGTACCATTTTCACCGTTTTCCTCCACTTAGGTGTTACTACTTCTTGTTTTGAGAAGTTCTGAACTTAATACTACTCTGCTAAGAGAAAATTAATTTGTTTGTACGTGGAATAATTTTGTAGAATGAACATCTCTAGGGATCTATATACCTGAAAGGCTAAAATCAGATATGCAGATATTCAAGAAATCTGAAAGGAAATGCAGCTCTGAGACAAACGCAACTTAGTGTGATAGCCCCTTGGCCTATCCTGTTTTCCTTGCAGCAATTTAAGGTCTATTCATATAGCAGATGTGTCAACTGTAGTCTAGATATGTGATTAGAGGGTACATGAAATTCTTCTCACAGGGAGGCAGATTGGGGAATTTGTACATCTGTCACTAAATCTTTTTTTTTTTTTCCTTCAGTATGTTTCTCGTGTTTTAAGTATCTTGGGAAATTGCCTGAAGCTACTGTGCTATGGATTTGTAATGTTTGTTTCTGGCATGACCTGAGAGGTTGCCAGAACTTAAAAAGGGTTTTGGTTTGGTGTTGGTACTGCCACACCTATCCCAGCACAAAGGTATTGATTTGTGGTTGCAAGTACATCCCAAGTGAGCCTGTAACAGGAGGAAATAGTTGTTTCCAGTTGAATGAATAATGAATGGGGATACACAGTGAATTAGTTGGCTACTCTGTGTTGAGTGTATTTTATGTCTGGTTCTGTGGTTGAAGACTGCCCAAAATATAGGCAGTATACTGAGAACTTAATGAAAACTGTGGAAAACTGGCAAATACAAGCACATGTTTAACTTTTTATCTGTAAAATGTGACATTTCTGAAATGTGCATAGCTCTGTTTTTATGCATCAAACTTGTTCATTTTTAATGAACTTACCATAATAAGCCTTATACTTTAATGGAAAAGAAATAGTTTTGGAAACTGTATTGTCTGCAGTGTCTTTAACCCTTTAACTATAGGTAAAAAGCAATGGAAATTCTCTTAAAGTATTTAAAATTAGGGAGAGGATCTGCTGGAAACAAACCAGCTAAATATCAAAAACTTTCATCTTTATTAGAACCTTTCCATACTGTGTAATGGGAGCAGTGGTGGATCAGTAGCTGAAGATACTTGTGCTTAGTGTGTGAATGTTAAAAACCTACCAACAAACCAAAGCTTAAATTGCTAGCTAATTTGAAATTCAACTTTGAAAAAGTATTGGAAAATTTAATCGAATTTGCTGTTGACTGTTAAATGTCTAAGTTTGAAAAACAAATTGTTCCATGCTGTCTCTTAACAAGTTAAGATGTGAGTTATAATTTTTTTATTGAATTTCAGATGGTGTATTGACAGCTGCGTTGTACATAGAATTGTCTTAAAATGGGCCTTGGAATGATATCTCGGTGTGTTCTTTGTATAAGAGTTGCATAGATAATTCTTAAATTTTTCTCTTAACTAATTGAGTATTTTGCAATATGCCACCAACTTAGCTTATTTTTTGTTTCCCTTTTTGTGTAAAAAATGGAAAATTTTTCCAGTAGTAGTCAGAACTAAGCATGTTTTTGTGAGAGACTGAATATATATAAACTGACAGGTGCGTGGTACAGACCTGTACCCACCGGAGGCCTTAAGCTAATTATTTAATGTGAAGTTGCACACAAGTGCTCAGTGATTTTTTTTTTCTTTCTCACAAATCTGCTTGTTTGATTCACATGTATTCCTTGATTTAAGATTGCCACTGTTTTCTCATTTGTTGAATTAAAAAGAGGAAGTAATAGATGCTGAAGAAAGAAGACTTCTTGGTTTTCCTTTAATTATCTTTATCATAGTAGCTATAACAGATTTTCTTCTTAGGGTAGATAATCACAGCAAAAACCTGGGGTCTCATTGAAGATTCTTATTTTACTGACCCATCAGGAGTGGGGAATTTTTGTTGGAAGTGAAAAATTCTGAACAATCTTACCTACAGAATTCTGTATGATTAATTGCTTGAAGAATTGGAGTTAACATGTCCCATTTTATGTGGAATAAAGTAAGTATTGTAAAAGAGGCAAATCTGGCAAATAATTTACAAGATAGGTACTCTTAAAATAATCTCCATGTGTTCCAGCTGCCAAACAGAAGCGATAGTGGAAGCCTTTATAGCAATTGCATGAGACAAGTTTTTAAGAACAATTGCTATGGTAGCTCTCCGGAAGATTATCTCACTGATGAAGTTTGGATTCAACTGGATAACTATAATAAGAAAGTATAGCTGTTGGACTGAGTGTTCAGGATTCTACTTTTACTTTATTTAATGGCATGAATAGAAAAAAGAGATGCTTTATGACAAAGCAGTGTAACTGTATGCTTTTATCTGAGCATCAATTTTCTTGCAGGTCTCTGATGCAGATACTATAATTTTCCTACTTATGTGTACAATTTTTTTTTCACTTTTTATTGAATGATTTAGAAAACTTGTGGTGGAAGGAACTGCACAAACTTTAAGTAGATAGACTAGATACTACGAGAAAAGATGTTGGGTTTTTGTTTGGTCGGTTTTTTTTTTGGTACAACTGTTTTTTAAGGAAATTTAAAATTGGTTACATCTCCGCTGTTTTTTGTCATGTGCCTGTGAGTTTTCTCCAAGTGTGTAGAGTAGTAATGTTTAGACAAGTAGACATTAAAGTAGACTAAAAGCTGGCTGAGCCTCTGGACTTGGTGTTGTGGTCAGTTGTGTGAAGCCCAGTTGAGGGCTGGTCACTAACAGTGTGCCCAGATAGAGGCCACTCTGTTTAACATCTTCGTTATGAGCTGGATGATGAGACACAACACACACTCAGCAAGTTGGTAGCCAACACAGAAGTGGGACAAGGGGTTGATAAAACAGATGGGGTGCTGCTATTCAGAGCTGGACAGGCTGGAGGGATGCACCGACAGGAACCTCCAGCAAAGGCCTATCTGGGGCAGCACAGCAGGGATGTGGTTAGGATCGACTGGCTGGGAAGAGCTGGGCAGTAAAGGCCCCGGGGTCCTGACAGACACGAGTTGAATGTGGGCCAGCAATGTGCCCTTGGCAGAGAAGGTCAGTGGCATGCTGGACTGCGCTGGAATGAGTGTCACAGCAGTTGAAGGGAGGTGATCCCTCCCCTCTGCTCTGTGCTGGTGAAACACACCTGGAGTGCTGGGTCTGGTTCAAAGGCTCCCCCATATGAGGGGAGTCATGGACAGATTGGAGCAAGTCCAGCAAAAGGCCGCTATGTTGAGGGGACTGGACCATCTGTCATACTGGGAGAGGCTGAGAGCTGCGACTGTTTAGCCTGGAGAAGGGAAGGCTCAGGGTGATCTTATGAATGTGTGTGTATACCAGATGGTGAGGAGTAAAGAGGACTGAGCAGGCATATTCTTAGTGGTGTCTTATGAAAACATAAGGCAGTAGGCACAAACAAAAACATAAGAAAACATTTTTTTTTTTTTTTTTTGCTGTGAGAATGGTCAAATTCTGGCACGGGCTGCCCAGACATGTTAAGTTGTTGTCTTCCTTGGAGACATTCAAAACCTACCTGAGTGAGGCCCAGCACTGTCTGTTCTAGCTGACCCTGCTTTGCTCAGGGTCTAGGTTAGATTAGGTAACCTCCAGATGGGTCTTCTGACCTCAGCCTTTCTGTGATTCTGTGTACATGGTGTTTCTATAACAGCTACTGTGTCAAACCTGTAAGTTGTGAGTGTCAGATGTCAAAACTACTAGTCGTTATTGTGTAAATATTGAGATGTTTTCCATTGCATGATTGCTACCTGTAGGTTACTGGAAAGTATCCCAGTAGGCCACTGCAGACTTGTCCTAGATTCATCTTGGGCTTGGCTTTGAAAATAAACTTGGACTCTCAACTAGTGACTGTGCTACCTTCTGCTTACTTTAGGATTTTGCTTCTATAATCTATTTTTTTAACAGTAGAATTAGTGATAAGTCTTAGCATGAACCTGAATTTTATTTTTTTGTTTAAAATCTAGATTTTTTTTTTTCCAAGAGGAAGGAAGAGAAATTGCTTCAAGGTAGTTTCTTTCTGGGAAAGTAGCTCAAATTCTTCTGCAGTTAGTAAAAATTCCATTATTCTGGTTGGAATTTCCTATATTTATTCTGGAAACTTATCACTTAGCATTAAAACTTCCAGAGGTGATTTGTAGTTAATGCCTTCTAGAAAGGGGAAAGATACTGTAGATAAAAATACTGTGTTGGCAGTCTTGCAGTATATGTTTTGCACTAATATTTCTTTCCTGCATAGCTGTGTACTTGCTTGGAAGGCTCCATGCCTTTCCTTCCTTAAACTAGTCTGGAAAGTAGAAAATCAGTGCAAGCAATGGATTTGTTTTCCAGTCTGCTTTTCAAAACAGTGGTGAAGATTTCTTCTTGATCCACTAGGGGCTAAGTGGTATATTCTTATCTCCATGGTTTTATCTGCTGTGAGGAACCACTAGATACTCAAATTGCATAAAGTCTACAGAAATTCTTGAAGAAATTAAACCCAAAATAGATCAGGCATTAAGAGGACAAGACTCGCAGGCAGAGAGAGTGCAAAAATGAACTTTGTTTTGGTGGGGAAGAGGAAACTGGGAAGACCTTTTCTCTGGCTTGTCATACAGTACTGCTAGGTTTTTTTTTGGGAAAACTGAATACAAAAAAACCTTTTACTAATGCTTTCATCAGCTCAACACTTGAGGACTCTTCAGTAAGAATGAATAGCATGTATGAGTGACAATGCTGACTATGCCTTGCTTTCAGGTTTACAAGCAAGCTAAGAGGAAAAGTGATCATCTTTCTTTAGTGTCAACTTCATTTACAGTTACCCAAAAGTACTTGTGACATTTTCAGGTGATGGCACTCAGAAATATTGCTTTGGGTATCCTCTAGAGCAGATTTTGAAATGGAGATGCTTCATTTTACTTTACATTTCTGCAGTTGTTGTTCTATCATCCCTGCTTTCCTTTCTTCCCCTCTTGCCAAATAAAAGAAAAACAAACCCCTTTCATTCTGAATATTTAAAGCCAGTTCCCAATATGTAGAAGTGGGTACTTCTACAAAAATTATGTTTTCCTAAAAAGCAGGACAAAGCTTGCATAACCTTAGTTATTAAAAAGCTATGTGTTTCTATGCCATGTATTGAAAAATCTAAAACCAGGCAATGACCAGACAGGTTTTCATCATAAACATCTAGTGAAAAATAAGTGTTTAAAAACATGACACTTCAGATGGTGAAAGTTAATAGGGGGTTAGGTTTGAATGTGAAATAGATTAAGGTTTAAGAGCAAGTTTTTAGTCTTAAACTATAATGAAAATTAGTTTGAATGATAAAGCAAGGAAACAGATTTAGAAGGAAATGGGACAGTACTTTTTTTAGAATTTGGATTATTTTGAGTTATGACTTATTCTATGTAGTACAGATAGCTACATGACTTAAATGTTGCTTTCTGATGAAAATACAGTAGGTGAAAGTACAGATGATGTGATTGTATGAAGGATAATTTAGCCCAGTTTAGCAAAAAAAGGAGACTTAAATTATAATTTATCAAAATAATTGCTTATGACTGGGTTAGACATTACTTATAGTGGCCTTTTCACAAAAAAAAAATTATTTTAGAACAAAATAGAAAAACTTAAGCTTTGCTTTCTGACAATAAATGGAATCAGCTGACTAATCTTACCCCTTTTATATGATTGGTTTTTTTCACTCCAAATTGAGATTCTCTAAGTGTGATGGATTTGTTATTGAAATATACTTCACAGAAAATTTCAACTTCTGTTCATCCTTTTAGGCTCATCGCTTCAATGTCAGTGAATGTCATCCTTTAAGGCATTTGATCCTACTGCAGACAACCCACTTCCTCAGTGCCATCTCTCATATTTTGCACCAAAAGGCTGTTTTTCTTCTGTGGATACTTTTTCAAGGAGTGGACTTTGCTTTTTGTTAAGAAAAGGAATAATTGGTGAATTGGAAAGTATATTTTCCTTCTAAAAATACATAGAGTGAGAGAAATTCCTGAATGACATTGTCTGGGAAAAAAATTCCAGCTTCATTAACTATGGCTTGACTGATCATTAGGATGTAATTTGATGATACTAAATACAGAAATTGAAAAAGGAAAGGATGAACTTAGTATGACTAGCAGGTGATTAAAGCAGATGGAAGTAATGGCATCTCTATTTTCTCTGTAATGTAGTTCTGAAACAATGCTAATGATTTGGGATTAACAAATAATTTTTAAGTCATAGTGCTGAAGTAGTCTTAGAGGTATTGTAAATAACTGTTATATTTTGATAACATTTGTATAGTAGAGCTCTCCTTATCAGTTAAGCAAGTTTGAAGTTTAGTACTGCTCAGCTTGATTTGCAAGTATTGGTCGAGTTTAAAAATAAGAGTTGATTTTCAAGGAGCCATTATAAAATATTTAAACTGTTTTCTGCTAGAATTTTTTTCCCATTCTGACTAACTTTGGAAGCTGTTTCTAAACAATTTTTCCCTCTTTCATAAGTCTTCTTTCAATGTATTCTTCTGTTGTATTGAAACCTGTAATCATGAAAATATTTTTGATATCATAATGAGATTGAAACTTACGTTGAACTCTATTTTGACTTATTCTGCAAGATGGTTTTACAGTTTGGCACAGAAAGCAAACGTATGTGCAGCTAACAAAGCTAAATGTCTCAGTCACACAGGTAATAAATATATTGCTTAGAAATCACTCTGTTTGAGAACAGTGCAACATAAATGTACAGAACTGGATTGCTGAACCCTGTGAACTTACATAACTCCATTAGAGACAGCAATGCCAGTGTAGAACAGCTGAGCATTTCTCTTGGAAATAGATGTCACGTAGTAGCCAAGTAGGGGATTCAGTGCCAGGTCATACAAAGCACTAATGGTGATGTCTCCCCTAATTTGGTTTATAGTAAAGAGTTGCACTTTGCTTCCATCCAGCTGCTTCTTGTCTTTCTGTCAAGGTCTTCAAGTCTACTTCTTTCCTCCTGGAAAAATAATTTTGGTTCTGTCTTGTGCATATAATTCTAAGGTGTTCTACTGCTGAAAATTATTGAATTCAATCTGGCCACTTGCCTGTCCATCTGCAGCATTCTTTAATTCTTTAATCTTGGGCACTGACTAGAGATGTCTGGTGTAACTCAACTGCATACCCAACCCATCTCTCATAGTCCTGTGATATTATCTTGATACAGCTCTTCCCATTTAATCAGTATTTCTTGTTTGTTTGACATCACAACTGCTTGTTTTGCACCTGAATTTTTGCCTCAGCTGAAGATATTCTGAAGGTTGTGTCATATTTCATAGAGGTATAAAGTCATTGATGTGGGGAAAGGCATCCAAGATTGAGTCCAGCCTATGACCAAACACCATTATATCAACTAGACCATAGCAATAGAGCTATGGTCTTAGCTCTTAGCACTAAGAGTCCAGTTGTTTCTTGATCACCTCTGGGGATGGTGTTTCTACCACTTCCCTGAGCAGCCCATTCCCATTCTTGACAACCCTCTCAGTGAGAAATTCCTCCTGATTTGGGTGGTGCAGCACTGTATCTGTCTGTCACACTTTAGCCAGGTCATGATTCTTTTAAAAGCCTTTTTAAAGTGAACTGGTTTTTCCTCCTTCTCTGTCCTATTTTTAATTTTGGTACATATTTGTAAGGGATATCTGCTCTTTTTCTTCTTCAGAAAATGGGGTACAGTTATTAAATTCCTTTGTTCCATCATAATTTGTTGTGGTGAGGAAAAAATACCCCACTCTTGCCTTTTCTGCAGCACATCCAAAATAACCATGTAAAGAAAAAAAGGAGTTTTCTGCTAACCATATCAGGATGCCATCTGTCCCTGTATCCAGTATTATATTTACTCAGCGTAATGGAATGGGGTTGCCCCCAAATATCTCTTCCTGTCACTCTCACATACGTGCTGATGCCTCTGTCAAATCCCCTTTTGTCCCTCTATGGTCATATTTCACTGGTGAGACCCAGTCTTGGAAGCACTCAGCTGCTAGAGCAGAAGGAGCAACAGGGCCTGATTGCCCACTTGACCTCTTGTCGTGCGTGAGCTCCTTCTTGGTTCGCTACTGATTGCTAAAATCACTTGTAGGATCACATATTGTTGTGTCCTGGCCCCGAGGCCTTAGGTTTAAACCATTCTTGACTGCCTGTCTTCTGAACTGGTGAATTCCATTCTCATGTTGCTACTCAGTGTGTTGGGCTATCAAAAGAGTTGCAGGTAACGTGCTTCTCTTGTTGAATCTGATTACAGAGTGCTCTGTAGCTGTAGCTTTACCTGCTGCTGTGATTTTGATTTGTGTTACCTGACTGGTAAAGGCTATCCTTGTTCCTAGATTTGGACAAAGTGCGTATTTCCAAGATAGGCTATGGTAGCATCCCGAGATGAGCTCCCAGAAAGCCTCTCATTTGCTGTCTGCTACAACTCTAGGAGAAAGGCCACAGTGAATAAATGACCTATTCAGCCATGCTGACCATTCTGTGGTCCCTGTGTCGAGGCATGCTCTGCACCTCTGCTTTGAGTGAAGACATCTCCTCCCCCACGATTAATTGGACTGTGGCATGCCTTTTTCTGATAATTAAATTTTAGGGTATAGGCACTGTAATAATTTATAGACATGCTGAGCTGTAAATGCAAGCAGATATTTTAAACCAGTAGGATTTTCAGACAATTCAAACGAGTTAATATTTCAGTGTGGGCCATACACAAATAAACAAAACACAGGGAGGACTGTAAGTCAAGTTAAATGTGATGCTGATCTGTACTTGGCAGTTCTGAAAGTAGAAATGGATTATCAGCACATCAGATTACAGGTAGTTGAGGAGCAAGTATTTGGGAGGATGAAGAAAGCTCCTCTAGGTGTATGGGCCCATGTGAGGTGTTATATCTACTGTATATACTATTAAACATCAGGAAACCTGAAAATAATTTTTTTTCCCTGTGTTTTGTTACCAGTGTAGATGTTGGTGAGCAGTGCATGGCCTTGGACTTATCCTCTTTTA
Organism: Leptocoma aspasia; assembly: GCA_013399835.1. Taxonomy (NCBI): domain Eukaryota; kingdom Metazoa; phylum Chordata; class Aves; order Passeriformes; family Nectariniidae; genus Leptocoma; species Leptocoma aspasia. The sequence continues at coordinate 88,603 of VXAX01007790.1, read as the reverse complement.
TAGAAAATTAAGTATAAGTGTCTATCAATAAGAGTGAAAGTGAAAAATTTCTTCTTATCCAAAAGTAGAGCCCTAGGTAGTAGTGGATATCTGTTAATGTTCAATACGTAGAAATTATGTTGAGCTTCATAGTGTCATTCTCTAAATAATTAATTGTAAACAAAAGTCATTAGAGATTACTTTGGAAAACTAGTTGCTGTAGTAAAAATAATCCAGTATTTTTTCCCAGAAGTTTCTAAAGGAATAAAATACTGAATTTTACTTAGGTATAAATTGAGCTAACACATGAAAACTCTTGAATGGCATATGTATTAATAATAAATTTCATGTGAAAGTGTGTTTTTTAGGAAAAAAAAGTTCAAGTTCTTGCCCTCTGTGCATTTTATCTCAAATATAAATTTATCTCTGGTATAGTTAGAGCAGCTTTTTCCGGAGAGATGCTATTGGCAGGGGACACTCCTTTTACAGCTGCTGACCATATTTGTCCCTTCCCTGCTCATTATACTGTGCCCCTAATACACTGGCCCAGGTATTTAGACAGACTTGCAATGAACCACGTAGCTGAAGAACAAGTGTCTTCCTTCCACCTTTTCTGTCTAAGAAATCCTGGCCTAAAGTTCTAGACTTGTTTCTATGTTTGTTATCAGCAATACAAAGATCTTGATTGACAAAGCACTGTCATTTGTGAGGTTTTCCATAAGGAAGCAAAAGATCTTTCTAGATAAATTGATGTTTTCTTAAATTGGAATTTAAAAAAATGGGCATACATAGGTTTTGAGGTTTGGATTTTTTTTTCGGTATACATGTTATAGCTGTCTACTTTTGTATGAAGTAACACATTTGAAAGATTGTACTTTGTGATTGTGGTCAGCTTTTGTGAAAGGCAGTTTCAAGTAGCTTTGAAGTACTTTCCTCTATCCTTGTATTCTTATAATGTACTAAGGAGAAGAAATTTGTCCTGTAAAACAAACTTTTCCTGGCTATTAAATTGGGTATTTTATTTTGTCTTAAATTGATCATAATATGTAAATTTTAAATGCTGAAATATAAGTATGTCTCATTTCTTGGACATTATTTGGTCAATTGGAAGAAAAGGCGAAAAATTAATGTAATACCCATTGTACCAAAAAACATATGATTGGTTTGGACTATCATAGAGGAAATATTTGTACATAAAATTAATTAATGATAATGCTTGCAATTTTTTAATGTTTCTTAGGGATTTTGTAGACTGAACTTTTCTGTTTGCTGTACTTTTTACTGTTTCTCAGTATATGTTACTACTTCCTATGTGAAGTAATTCTTACCTACCCACAGAGATCAAGGGTAGCTCAGGTTTATTGGTCCACATCTTATAAATTGTTAGCAGGTTGTGCACAAGCATTTCTTGTTGGCACTGTACTTGTGTGGTTCATTCCAGTGACAGGCAGCACTGACAAAATCTGGGGATGCCTCTGGAGGCTCTGGTGTTTCAGAGTGGTGTTCAGGCAGCAGCACCCTGGGAGCACTGGGGACACAACAGTTCACCTGAACAAGGCTGAACACAGTGCTCTCACCCAGGGACCCACGCATCAAGTCTGAAATGGAGGTTTACCAAAGTCATAAGATTGATGTTTGTGTAAGATGTGTAGTGATGTTTTTTTCTCATAGGTATCAGCTCTCATTTTGATGTGAAATTAGAGAAAATGAACCATGCGCATTTTTTGGGATATTTTCATAGAATCATAGACTACGGTTTTCTGTGCTGCAAAATAATTTGCACTCAATTCTAGTATTAAGGTGAATTACACATTTGTAATTAGAAAAGCATTCTATCCTGACTAAATTGCTGTCAGGAGCAGATGACCAAAGTACAGCTGACCATACAAGAGTTGGTCAGCTTTCCAAACTACAACATCTGGTTTGGGGTAAAAAATATTTCTCAACCTAACTTTCACCTTTCAGCCACAAACACTGTGGAACAGGAATTGTTGTTTGTATTCCATGTAGCTCAAAACACCAAAGTTAGTGCAGGGACTGACTTGCTTCACCTTACCATGTAGAACATAACTAAACAATCCAATAATTACAGGCATAACCAAGGTTATTGCTGTTACTGGTACTAACTTACTCTGTTGTAGTTCTTCAGACCAATGCACACAGTATTTCAGTAGGTTTTTATTAATAATTATGTTACTGTTTTGTGTAAAAAGTATTAGCTGGCAATCTCAGTATCCTTATAGAGAGATGGTTCTGTCTGTCCTTTTGAAATATGTTGACTGAAAATACAGTAAAACATGATTTTTTTTTCCTGTCGTGTGATAAGAATTGCTATGTGCAGTTAGAGTAGAGCTGGAAAAATATGAATTACTCAAATAAGCAGTTTATGGTTCTTAGTATTATGTAGTTGTATTAAAAAAGCTGCGGGTTTTTTAAAAATAATTTTTAAAAGCATTTACAAGCAGGCTTAGCAGAAGTTCATGCTCTCATTTAAAAACAGAGTGCAAAACTTGTTTTATCTACCTACCTCCAACGTTTGCAACCTTACTGCTTTTCAATTTTCAGAAACTTACTCGAGAAGGAGCTATTTATTTTAGCTAGAACTTTAAATGTATTCATTTGCTCCAAGGTACTTCAATTTCTGCTTGCATTTCATTGAAGTGCTGTTAAGTTGCTTTTGCCTTCAATTAGTACAGACTTTTCCCTGTATTCCTATATTAATACAGCACATCTCAAAGGTAATACAACTTCTCAAAGGTAAAATCTGATACAGCTATTCTATTTCTTTAAAAATACTGAGATTTATAGTAATTTGATGGAGCTATAATTCAGGCTGCTATAAGGCATATGTTATGATGGAACATTCAGTTGCATGCATTTTGTTTTTACTTTTCCCATAAGATATGAATGCCCTTCATTTAGGGAACAAGTTGTGCTTGAATTTGAATTGAATTTATTGCTATTCAGTGCTTTTAGTAAGGAGCAAGTCAATAATGAGAATTTAAAGATATCTTCCAAATGTGGCATTGCCCATGGATTTATTTTTCACTTGGAGTTTTCAGTGAGGTTTCCACTGCTAAATCATAATACCCTTGAAAATGCTTTGTGATTTATACTTTCTGCAGATTGTAGTGCAGAGACTTGAGACTAGAACACTGCCTGAAGTGAAGAGCATTATGGCATTTCTATGCACAAGGGCAAGAGTCAAGGACAGTTTTGAGTGTGGGATTTGACCTAGTGTTCTGCAATTCCTTATTTTAATGACCTGATCCTAAGTGTGAGATATTTTTTATAGTATCTTTTTAAACTACATTGTTTTAAATTAACATTGTTTTTAAATTAACATTGTTTTAAATTAACTAAGTCCTATTCATGTAAGATAGTGCACATAACAATTAGAAAAAAAACCCCAAACCCTCTGTTTTCTAGTCATATTTGATATGAACAAAGAAGTTGAATACTGGACACCATTAAAACAACCGGGAAACAAGCCTTTGGGATCCAATAGTTGAGACTGTTTGTTGGTACTAGGAGGGAGGTGAAAGCTTTGTGATCAGAAGTTACTGTTGGCATCACCAAAGACACTAAGAATACAGAAGGTTGAAACCTTGGGTGAAGAGCATTTCAGTGATAGCTGTGATTTTGCTAATTTTGCATGTTTAGTTGTAATTTTTTGCAATGTTTTGGTAGAGTTTTGTGAGTTTCTGTACCATGAAACTCCTTCAAAATGGGAAATTTTATTTTACTTTTATATCTGCAGAGGAAGGAAGCCAAAAGTATCCTTGCTACTTGCAGATATGTAATTAGCACTAAAAACAAGTTGCCAAACCTATGGAAAACCTATGGTTTTTTCCTCTTTCATTAAATAGCATGTACATCTGTTAAAAATTGTATTAGAATAAGTTAAAAGTGGTTTTTATGATATTTTAAGTGAATTCTTTGCTATATAAAGATGAGTGAGGCTGGGGGGTTTGGGTTTTTTACATCTGATGCTGCTTCAGAACTTTTTTCTTTTTTCTTTTCAATTGTAATTTAAAGCCTGTCCTTTTGGGATTTTGTGGCTCAGGTAGCAGAACGGGGTATGTTATTTCAGGCATAAAATTTAGAAGAAAGTGTCTGGACTTTTGTACAAACAAACAAAAGAACACCATGGGCAAAGTCTTGAATCTGCTCTTTCACTTACGAGAGCTCTTTTGAGCTTTGTAACTCATCTGAACACTTGATGGTAGACACTTTTCTTTAGTCTGGAGCATAGAGCCTTTTGCTTGCTATCAGGAGATTTCAGAACTCTGTGCCTTCTGCATATTTCCCAGCCTTGAGGGCAAGTCAGTGCAGCTTCCTCTGTTGCCTGGTTCAGTGCTGGTGGAGGACTGGTCTCGGTTCTGTCCTCAGTGGAAAAAGAAAATCCCCTGCTGCTTCTTTGTTGTTCATTTTTGTTGCTTCTTCTTAATTTTTAAGATACGCAAGTTACACTAATCAGAAGACCTTTTTTTTTGTTCAGTTGTGTTTTATAGCTCTGCTGCCTGTATATCTAGGAAGTGTGGAGAGAATTGGTGGAGTTCTTGAAGGAAAAGATTGCATTAACCCCACCTATATTTATTCACTGATATATACAGATACAGACACACGTACTTATCTGTGCTTCCTAGTTAAAAGCCAAGAGGATGATCTGCTATGTTGTGGTGCACTTGAAACATCCCTTAGGATATATCTGATTATCTTAAAACTTTCATTGAATGCTTGTGGTTTTACTGCTTTCACAGCCTTCTTGAACTGCTTAGCTCCCTGGGCTCCCCATATTGCTGGCTGCCCTGCCCTGAACTTTTCTGTTCAGCTGACTTACTAGCTGGGAAGTTGGTGAATTTATGTACTGAGGGACCTTAGACCTTAGGATACACAGAATGTTTACTAGATAAGCTGTCAAAAGTGAAATTGTATCTGGGCAACCATCAAGATTACAATCCAAAATGACTAGTGTTTGCATTTTAGATGTTCCTGAAATGAAATATTTAAGAACATGTAGCATTTGGAAAGGAGTTATCTGAGAGATACTTTTTGTTCCAGTTTAATTTCTTGTTGTGATATGTACTCTGTGTGTTATTTTCCAACAGAAGACCTCTTCAATTTGTTTTTTAGTCTGTGCTTTGAACAATTTTAAGTAAATTCTGGGTTTTTTTAAAATGCGTTTTTAAATGTGCTTTTCCCCCTAGTGTATTTACAGCAACAACATGGATATAAAGACAAAGCTTTCATTGGGAAAATTAGGAGTATAAGGAGAACAGAAAAACTACTCTATAAAATGTATAAGAATATCATGACTAATACTGCATCTATACAGTTACGTCCTTAATAACATTTGGTGTTTCGTTTGTGTGATGAAAACAAGCCAGACTGATGAAGTAGCTTTCAGAGTACCTAGGTGTGTTTTTCTTGGGATTTAACAGATAACCACAATGGTTTTTCTCTTAATATAATATTATTTCATGTTTGCAGGTAATATATGCTTTGAACACTAAAAATGACGAACACGAAGCAGCTATCCAAGCCCTTAAGGATGCTCATGAAGAAGAAATCCAACAAATTCTTGCAGAGACCAGAGAGAAAATCTTACAGTATAAAAGTAAAGTGGCAGAAGAAATGGATCTCAAAAGAAAGATTCAGGTTTTGGAAGAGTCACTGGAGGATCACAAAAAGATGAAACATCAGGCCTTGACAGAATTTGAAGCATATAAGGATAGAGTTGAAGATATGCAGCTTTGTGCAGAAGCTCAGCATGTCCAACGTGTAGTGACCATGTCAAGGGAAGTAGAAGAGATCAGAAAGAAATTCGAGGAAAGGCTACGAAGTTTCATGCAGTTGCAAGTACAGTATGAGAAGGACAAGCGTACAGCTCTGGAAGACTTAAAAGCTGCCCACAGGCTTGAAATTCAGGAACTTCTGAAGACTCATCAGAGTCAGAATGCTACTTTAAGTAAGGGGCAAGAGAAACTGGAGGAATTGCATAGACTGGAGCTAGAAGACTTGAACAGTAAAGTTGAAGAGTTAAGGCTGGAAAGAAAAAAGCTTATTGAGGACTATGAAGGCAAACTCAGCAAAGCACAGTCCTTCTATGAACACGAACTTGACTCTTTGAAAAGATCTCAGCTTTTTACAGCAGAAAGTCTACATGCCTGCAAAGAGAAAGAAGTGGAGCTAAGAAAAGAATTTCAGAACCAGGAAAGTATGTTACGGAAGAATCTGGGGAAGCTTAAAACTGAATTGCAAATGGTCCAGGATGAAGCTGCCAGTCTACGGGAAAAATGCCAAAAACTTCAGGTGGCTCTTGGTACTGCAGAAAACAATGTTCAGGTGAGACTGATGATATGTTGTTCCCAAGACTGAATTTTCTTTTCCTATAGAAGCAGTCTTTCCATATGGCTGTTAGGTTGAGGTTATTGGAGTGTGTAAACTTAATTTTCTATCACTCGTGCTTGCTTGTCATCGTCTTCAATTTTTTTTCATTTATTTCTACTTCAAACTTGATTGTTTAATTAACAATATTTTCACAAGCAGCAACTGAAATACTGCACATGCTTTCAGTATGTTACTGGGTTTGGCTCAGGTGGTTAATTTTCTCCATAGCAGCTTGGGGTGCCATGTTTTGGTTTTGTGTTGGAAGCAGTGTTGGTAATTCAGGAATGGTTTATTTGTTGCTGAGCTGTGCTTGCACAGAGTCAAGGTCAATTTGGCTTTTCACCTCACTTTTCCAATGCGGAGGCTGGGAGTGTACAAGGAAATGAAATGGAGCATAGCCAGGACAGCTGACCCCAACTGACCACAGGGATGTTCCATATCACATGACATAATGCTCAACATATAAACCTGGGGGACAGAGGAAGGAATGATGGTGTTTGCCTTCCCAAGTCACTGTTATGCCAGATGGAGCCCTGCTTTCCTGGGGACAGCTGAACACCTGCTTGCCCATGGGAAGTGGTGAATGAATTCCTTGTTTTACTTTGCTTGTATGTGTGTAGCTTTTATTTTGTCTATCAAACAGTCTTCATCTCAACCCATGAGTTTTCCTACTTGTACTCTTCCAATTCCCTTCCCTATCCCACTTTGGCAGTAGTGAGCTAGTGGCAGTGTCATACTTAGCTGCTTACTGGATTAAACTGCAACACAGTGTTATTTACTGTGTTGGGTTGATCCTGGCTGCATGCCAAGTGCTCGCCAAAGCTGCTCTATCACCCTTCTCCTCAGCTCAGCAGAGGAGAGAGACTATAATGAAAGGCTTCTGAGTTGAGATAAGAAGAGGGAGAGATCACTCATCATCAGTTACCATCATGTAAATAGACTTGACTTGGGAAGAAGGAATTTATTACCAATCAAATCAAAGTAGGATCATGAGAAGTAAAACCAAATCTTAAAAGAGCACTTTCTCCTCACCCCTTTATCCTTCCTGGGCATAACTTTATTCCCAATTCTCTAACCTCTTCCCGTACATTGATGCAGGGGGACAGTGAAGGGGGCTTGCAGTCAGTTCATCACATATCTCTGCCTCTTCTGCAAGAGGCTTGGGGAGGTGGGTTTGTGGAAAGCTGCGGTGAAGGTGAAACCAGTTGTATGTTGATCATTCCTGCAGTAAAGAAATTTTGTTCCCAAAGAAGAGGAAGAATCTAGTACAGTATCTGCAGCAGATTTTAAAGTCAGGTCCTGCTCTGATCACTGTGGATGAGGTGATCAAATGCATAATCTCACCACATCTGGTGTCTGTTTCATTACACATCCTGTACAGTGTTTTCCCCAATTCTCTCTCCTGGTTTAGTTTCTGAAACAACTCTTTACTATTTCAGTAACTTGAATTACAAGAAATCTATATTTCCTTTTGAACCGGAGCAATATTTTCTTTTCCTTCCTGCACAGCTAGAACACATTACACTATCCAAAGTATGCTATTGTGAATCAGTACATCTGATTTAAGGCATAATAAATGTTTAGAATCATAGAACTATAGAATAGTTTGGGTTGGAAGGGACAGTAAAGATCATCTAGCTCCAAACCCTCTGCCATCGGCTGGGATACTTTGCACTAGACCAGCTTGCTTAGAGTCCCATCCAGCCTTGAACACCTCCAGGGATGGGGAGTCCACAACCTCTGTGGGCAACCTGTGCCAGTGCCTCACTACCCTCACAGGAAAGAATTTCTTCATAATATCCAATCTAAACCTATGCTTCTTCAACTTAAGGCAACTCCCCCGTCTTATCACTACATGTCTTTGTCAAAAGTCCTTTTCCAGCTCTCTTTTAGGCCTTCTTTAGATACTGGAAGGCTGCTCAAAGGTCTCCGCAAGAACCTTCTCTTCTCCAGGCTGAACATTCTTTCAGCCTGTCTTGACAGGAGAAGTGATCCAGCCCTGTGATTTCTTTAGTGGCCTCCTCTGGACTTTTTCTGGCAAGTCCTTGTCTTTCTTGTGCTGAGGGCCCCACGCCTGGACACACAGTAGTGCAGATGGGGTCTAAAAAGAGCAGAGTAGAGGGACAGAATCACCTCCTGTGACCTGCTTTTGATGCATCCCAAGACATGATTTACTTTCTGGGTTGTAAGTGCACATTGCTAAGTCATGCTGAACTTTTTGTCCCAGAGTCCTTCTGCCCAGAGTTGGTCTCCACCCAGCCTGTGCTTGTGCTTGTCCTAACCCAGGTGCAGGAACTTGCTCTTGGCTTTGTTGAACTCCATGGGGTTTGCACAGTCCCACCTCTCAAGCCTCCCAAGGTCCCTCTGGATGACATCCCTTCCCTCCAGTGAGTCAACTGCACCACACAGCTTGGTGTTGTCAGCAAACTTGCTGAGGGTGCACCTGATACCACTGCCCTTGTTGCTGAGAAACATGCTAGAAAGTGCTGGTCCCAGTAGTGACCCCTGGGAATGTTTGATATAAGTAATTGCCCACCTTTCATTTTATGTATCTCCATGCGTAGCTTAATTTGAGTTAGTAGCAAACACTCAGAGTTGCAATGAAGGACACTAAACTGCTGTGAACACATATTGTATTCTTTAATGTGAAAAGCTCTCAGATACCAGAAACCAGGTTTCTAAAGTTGACCCCTAAACTCTGTGGACCATTTTATAGGGTTTTTTTCCTATACCTTTATGAATATTGTCACATTTCTCTTATGCATTACTGTCATGCCGTGTACCCACTATCTTGTTCTTCAAAAAGTGTATTTGAAGCATTACATATAATACACAATGAATATGGCAATAATATTGCACTATTTCAGATTTTGTGTGAATAAAACTTGTTTGCTGAAACTTGTTTGTTCTCTTCTGTAGCTTTTAACCTAATGCTCATTTAAATTGACATGATTGTATATGATGGTAACAGGTATTATGTGTTTCCTCCAGGTTCTTCAAAAACAGCTAGATGATGTGAAGGAGGAAGAGATGTCATTATTAAGCAAACACAAAGAAGTGGAAAGCGAGCTTGCAGCTGCTAGAGAGCGCTTACAGCAGCAGGCCACTGATCTTGTTCTCAAAGCCAGTATGTATGTCAGTAACTTAATCTGGAAACAAACTTCATCCTTTTATTCTGGCCTTTCCTTTTTCTGTCAACCTCATGTGGGTTTAGAGTGCCTAAACACTGTTTAATGTTTCCATAGAAAATTCTGTTTCCATAGAATTTTCCAAGAAGTTTTGGAGTTTTTTTAACTTTTTTTGCTATCACATGCATTATACTTAAATTTCTTTTTTTGTGTACTCATTTGTCCAAGTGCTGTACTTTGTATGGAATGTATGTATCTTCCAGACCTTGGAACTGCACTTACACAGAACAATTCTGCTCTGTATCTGTTCTCTACATAGTAACTGAGACATGCTTCGGGTTCTTCCACATTTTTTCAGTTGTCTTTTCTTTTCGCTGATGCTGTGGTACTTTCCTTTATACCTACTGTCAGAAGATTTGCAGCTTATTGAATAATAAATCCTTTAAAATTTTCTCTATAGCTGCTTTCTTTGCTCCTTTGTAGTTGCTATCATGTGGAAAGGCACAAAAAATAGCTTAAGATCTGACTGTACACATGCAGGTTTCTTTTCCCTCTTTGGCATTGTCTCCCTAGTGTGCTCAGTAGTAGGCATGGGCCCCAGTACTTGAACTTGGACAACTATACAATAGGTAGGCTTCTAGGGCTTAAAAAGGCACCCCTGGCTTATCTTTGGCCTTGTTGAATTAGATCAATTATAGCAATTCCTCATTGTTTTCCACACAAATTAGCACAAGCCCAGGAGTAGTCTAGGCCATATGTGGGAACAATATAGTGACCAGCAGGAGCCCAAGACTGCAAGATCCTAGATCTAAGATCGAACAGCTAAAAGGAATTGGCTTGCTGCTGAGAGTATGTAAAATGGGAATCTTCCAAAATATGGAAGAGAGTATGAGAGTATCAGTATACTTGCTGAGAGTATGTAAAATGGGACCTTCCAAAAGGTGTTTTGTGAGGCAGTCATAGAAAACCTCATGACTGTATAAGAACCCTGTTCTCATAGACTCTAAAGCCGTTGCTGCTTCATTCCTTCGGCAGAAGCATTGCAGGGTTTCACCAGGCCACCCCAAATGTAGTGGGAATAAATACCCCGGCTGTTTTTCTGTATTTCTGATGGCATGGAGTCAGCTAGCCTGTGATTGAGGCCAGCCCTGGTGTCCTCTGGCACTGGGGTTTTCAGCTTTACCAGAAGTCCCAGTGTGTCCGTGCTGTTGCCAGGCTCAGTGGCGCTGTCAGCAGTACATCTTTGTTTTACAGCGCATCGCTGTGCAACAAGAGCCAGGATCCCTGTTTGCAGTGGTGCCACCAAGCCTTTGCCATGAGGTGTAGTTGGTTGCCAACCTGTTTGGAAATGGTTTCTGACACTGGCCCACTGCCATCTCCTTGATTTTCAGCTCACACTGTCAAAAATCCTTCCTCAAAGAAAGTGAATTCTCATACTTAGTTACCATAAAGAATGTTTACTCATCGTATTGCAATTTTAGAACACTCTGTTGAGTCTCTTTGGGGCATTTAAAATATTCTTCTTCCATTTATCCTGAGATTCCCAACTTGTAAGGAAAGTGCTGCATTTCATACCTTTGTTGTAGAGCATGAGGAATGGGAAACCTGTCTTCTGTGTTGGTATTGCTAGGACAAAAGCTCTAGATCAGTGTCTGTGTGTGCTTGCAATGAATATGTATGACATACTTGTATGGCAAACTGAAAATTCTTGTATTATTATTGCTAGATTATAAAATTTAGGTTTTGAAAATACCTTTCTTAAATGGCTGAACTTTTGAAATAAGGATTTTTAGAAAATGTTGCAGAACCTAAGCGTACCCATTTTCCTAAGTCTTCCTCATCAGTTTTCAGTTTTACAAACAAAAATGTTGAAATAAGTTTGAGAATTCTCCAGAGCTTAGTACAATTAGAGGTGTGCATTTTTAATGAAATTACTGTTAATTTTGAGGCATTTTTAATTTCCAAATTTCATTATATATGTCATGGCTTTTTCCTTCACAATCTGTGTCCACAGACAACAAGGGCTAAAACAGTTTCCTTTTTGGCACATCTTGCTTTTTACAACAAATGGAAATTAATCATGAGGCTCAGTAATTTTGTCATGTGAGAAAACAGCATATACTCTATTTTCATAGCTATTCCTTAGTGGCTTAAATTTAAAACCAATGCTCTGCTATAAAATTGAACTGTCATTAAACCTGTCATTTTTGAAGGTTATAATAAAATGAGAAGGGAAACAACAGTCTTCCCTAGAAATTGAGACAACATAAAATAGTAGAAAATTATTCAGAGTAAATAATACCTCTCATCTTTCAGTTGGACCAGACTAGAAGCATCCTCTTTTTCTAAACAGTCCTCTATGCACTCCAAAGCCTCTCCCAAAATAACAGAAATTTCACTGCTTTAGTCAGCTACCTACAATAATATATATATCAAGAAGATCAGTGAAGAACAGACAGAAATTTCTGAAGTAATAAACATTTGTCAACTGGTCATGTGAAGGACAGATAATGATATTGTGTAGCTTGAAATTGTACTTCTTTTGTTTGCTTTTTTTTTTTCAAAAAGATATATAAAGAAATTAAAAGGAAACCTCCAACCTGCAAAGATTTAGATCATACTTTGCTATAGAGAGAGTTTTGTTGTATCTTTTAGTCATATCCTTTTAGCAAAGTAAACTGTAATTCCATTAGTTTTACAGCATGTAAAAGCTATGTATCTAGTATGCCAGCTAAATTATGAGTTTGATAAAACAGTGACATGTTTATCTTTAGACATCAGTGTTCTGCTTTCTGTTGTCAATCTTATTCTGGGATAGAAATATGCAGTTTTAGGTGGGATCAGTTCTTCAGTGTTCTTAGAATTGCCTACTTCTGCTTTCCTGTGGGAGTCAACATGAAACTTTGAAAACGGAAATGAAAGGAGCCCCAGCACCAAGTGCTCTACTGTTGTTAGGCATTTTACAATAAAACTAAACAAGTGAGAAGTGGAGAGGAAGATAAGTATTGCAGTGAAGACAAGGGAGATCATATGCAAGTTTCCACTAGATTTGTACTATCACTGGAATATAAATGTGCACTTCAGTTGCATGAAACCCATGCTATGAGGTTTTAAAGAGCTGTTTTGTTTTTAGGTCACATTGGAATGCTTCAAGCTACTCAAATGACTCAAGAAGTTACAATCAGAGACTTGGAATCAGAAAAGTCTAGATTAAAGGAAAAATTGTCCCAGCTGGAAGAGGAAAGAAATTTATTACAAAGCAAAACACAGAGTCTGGATGAGCGACAAAGGCAGCAAATTCTGGCATTGGAGAAGGTTAAACAGCTTATTGGCTTTAGTAGAATAAAACCAAAACCACTAGGATTCTCAGAAGAAAAAAAATCATGCTTTAATTTTTGTTTGATATGACCAGTCTAGGGACCAGTGTGTTTCCAGTGTATCTCATGTAGCAACAAAGAATGACAAATGTAGAGTGTAAAGTGAGATGAGAGGGAAGTCAGATGAAATGTTCAGACTACTTTGGACAATCTTCTAACAATTTCATTTGATTTATGACCTTGTGTGTATATGCCTAGTATCTAAATTATCTGAAGGACAAATGTGAAATGATTAAAGAACAGTTTAAAAAGCCATTTGCTGAAAATGCATTGAATATGTTTGAAAATACTAAACAGAAATTCTCTATAGGCTTGATACCAAATTGTTGTTTTTCAGATTAAATAGAGGAAAAATTAGGTTTTTAATAAGTATGTATTGTTTTTCATGGATGTTTTAAAATTACCTTTTTGGTTACTGAATCATGTAGTCAGTGCTTAGTGTTTGCTCAATTTGTTTTATATGGAAGTTAAGTTTTTTCAGATTTATGTCATCAGTAATGTTTTTGTATTTTTTTTATTCCTACTGTTCAGATTCTTTTACCATTGAATAGATTTATTTTCCTGTACCTTATAGAAAGTAAATGAAGCAAGGGAAACACAACGTGAATATTATGAGAAGGAGCTGGTAAAATTACAAGCAAGACTGGAAGGAGAGGCTGCACAGTTAAAGGAGGCTCATTCCAAGACCTTAGAAGAATTGGCATGGAAACACCATACTGCAATTGAGGCTGCACACAGTAATGCTAATAAGGATAAGAAGAAACTGCAGATGGTATGTTCTTATTTTCTTAGTAATCAAACAAAAAGGAACTGTTACAGTTTGTTTCTTAGTAATCAAACAAAAAGGAACTGTTACAGTTTGCATCTTGTACTGCCTGGTTTTGTTTTATGGCAAATTTAATTTGGGAATTACCTGCAGGCCTCTGAAGAAACTGCTTAGCCTTTAGAAAAATAACAAATTATCTTGGAAAAAAAACCCACTGTCATTTGTCTGTATGCAGAAGAGAAATTCTCCATTTATACAAATATATTTTCAAGTATAATAATTTTGTTTTTCTGGGATTTGTGACTCATATTCAGAAGGGTTGGTATATCAAGATCAGTTTTTTCTGAAGGAGATGAAAGATTATTTTATTATAACATTTATTTAAAACTTTCATTGACAGTCCAGAAGTACAGAAAGATATTTTATTAGGACTTGGCTATATATGTACTCAGAAGATGACAACAGCTGTTCTAAGCTTGCATCATAAAGTAATGTACTGTACAGCAACTCACTCTCCAGTAACTATACATTTACCTGTGTCTGGAATCCTGAAACTGAAAGGCTTTTTTTGTTTCACAAAGCTGGCCTTTTCTTTCTCATTATGAGAGGCCCATTTTTTAATTATTATTTCCTAATCTGATTGTATGTGTGTTATACACAAATTTGCCTTACACAGAAAATACAGGATTAAGTGTTTAATTCAAAGCTTTGTTATATTTCTTTTGATGTATTCACAGGAAACATACCAAGGAACATGGTTGTAGTTAGCGATGTGGATCTCAGACAGATTTGGTTTGTTATTGTAAATTTTTCTATTAGAATGTTGCTTATTAGTTCAATTTTTAATAAATCCAAAATATTTTTTTGTCACCCAGTAATTGAAGTAGTTCTCAGAGACATGTATGCATCTGATCAGTCAGGTTTGCTTTCTTTAAAACTTTAAACATGCCTGTTATTAAGACAATGTATCTTAGGGTTTCTGGGTATATTTTTCTTTTATTTCAGTAATATATGGGGTTCTTTTGTTTTGTTTGTTACAAAAATAATGTGGAGAATAAAACAAAAGGAAATCACAAACTTTTTTTCTTAAATCATTAAACTAGTTTAAATAGGGAACACCTCTCTAAGTGTCAGAAATATTAAATTATTTAAACAAGGGAAAACAAGAGATGTTAGGATCAAGATTTCAGTTAATCAGATTTCACTGTCTCTTCTGTCAAACCTGTCTCACTAAGCACATGCCATGGTGATCAAGTAATCTGAGGAAGAAAACAGTCAAGCTTAAAAGCGGAGCAGAGTTGAATTTTGTATGAGGAAGAAGCATGATACCAGGAGCCTTGTGATAGAGAACATGAGAATTCATTGGGATTGGAAGCCTGGGAAATGCATCTGGGGAACAGAAGATAATTCAGCAGAATTAGAGTAGGACTCAAAAAATAGCTCAAATATTTCTTTTTTGCTTCAGTATTTCCATCTATAAAATAAGCTGTAAAAATGGCATCAGGAGGATTATGAAAATAGAGTTGCTAATAATTTTGCGGTACTGCACAGCTGTACTGACAAGTATCATCAGAGAAATAATTGCTCTCTTATCGGGATAGGGTCTAAATAGCAGCAGTGGAATTTTGCAGACAGGAGATTTCAGCATGAACAAGACAAATTGATCAAGTTTCACTGAGCAAGGAGCATTTATCCCACCTGTTGAGTCATGTGGACCCAGTGAAGGAGGCAGGCACTTGTTGAGTTTCACCTTGTTTAGTAACGTGTTAGTGACAGTGTAACCCTCTGTTGTGTCACTCTGTCCAACTTCTACCATGAATGAAGAGATTGTGCAAGCAGTGTTCGCAGAAATTATTTATTGCCTACCACATACCTAAAGCACTGCTAGAACTAACAAACTGCTTAGTGTGCTTACCACCCCCACTTGAGGCATCTTTGGGTTTGGATGAGGAAGGCTTGGCCTCTGTTGCTTCTTGTAGTTGGCTGGGTGACACTACTGCTATTGCTATCTTGCAGCAGGAGGCATTGGGTTTCCTTAGGCTTTTATATCTTTTAGTGACTGTTTTTCCTCTTTAATACTTTAGTTCTTTCTCCCTATTTCCCCAATTTTACCAATACTTTCAGCTGTACTTTCTGTTTCAGGCTGGCTCTGGTCTATGTATTTTCATGGCTGTTTCTGAGATAATACTGATTCTTCAGAAACTTGAGCCCAGGTCTGCACAGAGGCAGATGCTAAGCCTTGCATTTCAGCTGAGCCCTTATGAAGGAGTTAATAAAAGAGCCTCTAGCTCCGTAGAAAACTTTGAAGCATTGTATGGCATGACTCTGAAGCACCTTGCTTGGCAACCTTAATTTTCTTCACTAAAACTTTGCAATATTATGAGCTATATAGTATATTTCACTGAAATATGTAATAAAATACTCATTTTTAACATCTCCTTTCAAGTATTTTGTGAAAAAAATGTTCTTCTGAAAATGTATATTGAATATTAATACAACCAAAGTATAAATTTATAATTTTCCTTAAAAAATATACAAGTTTGTAACATTTATGTGTGTATATATACACACACACAACATAGGGTCATGTAAGAGAAAGATAATTAATCCAGTAGTTATTTTGAGAATTTGGCTATTACGCCATAAAGGTTGAATGAAAACAGGGGTGTTACTTGATTCTTTCCATATAGTTAAACTTGAAAACTAATTGTTGATCTCTTTTGATTCTACATAAAATTTATAGATATATGGTGTGGGGCTTTTTTTTTCATTTATTGTAACATTCTGAAAAACTTCACAGAGCTCAATCTGGATTTCAAGATTTACTCTTTCCTGGGGGGATTATTTGTAGGAAATAGATGAGTAAAGGCTGAGTGACATGCAGATTTATCAGTATAATTTTATAAAAAATGAAAAAATTCTTCTTTCAACTCAGACTGAAAAACTGTGCAAGTAGTTATAGTTTTAAAGCTTTTGATAATTGAGAAGTAATTGAGAGGAAAGTCCTGTTTGTCTTTATTTTGTGATTAATCAAGGATGTTAATTTTTTCAGTTTATTTTATAATTTAAAACATTTGTTGTAAAAGGAAATAAATATTCATGCTTTAACAGTTTAAGGAAAGGGTTGAGATCACAAGTATTTGTGCCAGTTAGAATCATTTCCATGTGGTAGACCTGTACTTTGCAATGACTCTATGGCAAGTATTTAATATTTCTTCCATCCTTCCTGTTTCTGAAGGAGTTGGAGCAGCAGTTTGAGAAGGAGAAACTGCATTTGGAGGATGATAAGAATCAGCTCCGACAGCAGCTGGAAAACATAAAGGAAGAGCTGACAACGAAGCTGACTTCTGCCAATCAGGAGGCAAGGACTAACGTGCTTGTTTCAGCTACCACATTTCATCAATAGTGGTCTTAGACTCCAGAACAGGTCTAGGATTATGCTGTTGAGTGTTTACTTCTGTTTGGAGTGGAGTGTTTTTAAAACATGGCAAGTTAGTTGACTGCTACTGAGCAATGATTTTATTGTTCTTTACAAAATTAACAAAGCAAGAGAGATGTGAACAGCTGATGTAAACAGCTCTTTATTTTTAATTCTTTTTATCTTCTCATTAGGTACACAGACCTCTACACAAAATATGTCAGGAGAGAGGGAAATTTAACTGCATGTAAACCTGTATTTGGTTATGGTTAACATATCATAAATTCTGGTCAGTTTCCTGACTTGCAAATCGCCTTCATGTATTTTCGTCAAAAGATGATATGAAATACTTACAGTGAGACCCAAATTATTTGCTATGTCTTGATATATGCAATTGATGTTAAATGTATAATATCTCAACACAGTTTTAATTTTTTAGTTGGAAATCACCACCTTTTCATAATACAGAATTTTGAAACTAGAAGTATATTCTACTGATATCAAGAACATCAAACCATTTTTCTCTGGAACTTTTGCCTTGTTTCAAGAACATATTTCAGCTTTATTGTTCAGCAAGCCCTATGCATGATTTCAGTGTGTGCTTTAAGAGAGACTTAAACAGGAATTTAAGTATTATTTTGTAGCAACATTTTTCATTACTGCTTTCTATACTGTACAACATCTGGAGAGAGCAGGTGTCTCATTCTGGTGACTTGCAAATTGCACAAATGCTAAACTAGCTTAAGAAAAAAACCTGTCTGTTTTTAATATACCAAATGGGGAAGTTTGCCCTTCCAAAAGTATAGATAAACTTACTAAAGTATATATTTTTTGTTAATATATTATATATTACTGTATTAATAATACATTGATACATTACTATATTAATAACATTATAATGTATTGGATTATTATATATTAAGGTATATATTCTGAAAATATGTGTTAACATATACTTTCAAAGTAGGACCTACCAGGTAGATGGATATGCCAGAGATTATACACTGCCAGAGTAGCTGGACCTCCCGGCTTTAGAGTTCAGCCCCTCTGCTGATCAGTCAGTTGAGTAGCTGTTTAAACAGGAGGGTTCTTCCTCCTGAGGGTTGCCCATATCTTTGTTTCAGAGCTTAGAGAAGGTGCAAGTTTAAGCTGGAACTGCTCTTTCTCTTTTAACAGTATGCTTACCTGCATTCAAATTGATGAAAATATGATGTATTTGTTATGTATCTTAACAAAACATACACAGCTTTATTTTTCAGTTCAAAATTACAGGAAGTTTAGGGGGTTTTTTTTAGCTTTAACTTCTCTGTTGTATGCTAACTTTCATTGTTACTGGATTAGATCTGAGTAGAGCACTATTGTCATTCTATCATCATCTAACACTGTAGGCTTAAATTTAGCTACTCTTCATCAAGTTCTCTTGGGTTCATGAGCAATAAACTTTCTCCTTCCTTGAAGGAAATAACTTCAAATGTTTTAAGAATGAGTTTCTGTTATCCAACTGCTATCAAATTCAGGCTTGTATAATTCATCAGCATGCTGAGTTAACCAAACAGAGGCAAAGCTAAGGAGCAGAAGACTTAAAAAGGGAACTAGGTCCAGCTGCTGTCTAATATTCGAGTTTATATACAATCCTTTGCCAGGATAAATGTAATACCATATATTTTGCATAGTGAAAGAATGAGAGAAAACACACAGGCAATAAATTTGGGTTGGTCTGTAAATCCACTCCTTGTAGTACACAAGAGGTATGTTTTTATTTATTTATTTTGAGCACATGAAAGAAGTGCTTCAGTTGCAACCACAGCTTGGCCTTAGATCTCTATTGACAACTAACAACAGTTTCTCAATGCTTTCACTGACCTAGAAAAAGCTTCCCGGTGATGTGTCTGACACATCATTAGCTTAACACTTACATTGCTACTGTTGCTTCCTTTTTTTGGTTTGCTTTAAGTTACATAAGTAATTTAACAGTAGGCTTGTATTCATTACTTTCTGTGGATGCTAGCTCAGTTCTATCTTCCCTGCTGAGAAAACTGCTTTTGAACCCATGCATCTTCTTTCCTTTTTGACAGACTTTCTGGTGCCAATTATCTTAGCTAAAGAATGAGAGAAGATTCAAGTCTCATTAGGCTTGCGTCTAGTACTAAGCTATTTAAGAGCAGTGTAATCTTAAATACTTGCCAGAGACCTTTTTTTGGAGTTCGGATAAAGTCAAGATAGGCTTTCTCCCATCTGTCTCAGGATGAGACTGGCTGTTCACTCTGTAGATTTGTTTCCTTTCACTGTAGACCAGCCAAGGCCTTTTAGAATGTTGATTTGTATCACTTGGCACAGTCATCTAAGGATTTGCTGTCTCCATGCAGAGGATCTTTTTAAACAGCCTTCATCGCTGCTTTGTCAACAGCAGTGATGAAGGCTTATATATCTTAAGCCCTACGAGTGGCATTCCTGCCTGCTCCCATATCCTTTAGATCTACAGGACTGCTATTCATATGATGCAAGTGATTTGCTACTATCAGATACATAGACAGCAGTGCACTACCCAGATACCAATGCAGTTTGGGGACAGTCTTTCTTGTGTGGATTCTCTTTCAGGTAGCAGTGCTTTGTAGGGAATTACTGGCTGTTTGAATATAACTCAAAGGAGCACAGAGACAAGTACTCAAGTTTACATAGGTTTTTCACAGAGGTCTCTCATGCCAAAGAAATTTTGGATTCCTTTCTGAGAGGAAAGGGGGAGTTCCTCTTTTTAAACACTTCACAGGTTGTCAACAGAGGGAGAAAGTTCTGGGAGAGAGGGGTGGTGTCTCTGTGTGTATTATAAACAGTATTTGTATGCAATTATTCTAACAAACAGGAAGAGTGGTTATAATTCTTAGCTGTCAATGCCTGTAAACAAAAGGCTAGTCTTTTCTCGTGACACTTGTCCCATTGTGAATGAATTTATCTCAACATACAAAGGCAATAGCATAGACTATTGCTTTGGCAAAAAACGCACTTCCATTTAGCTGCTGTTCTTTGTTCCTCCCTGCCTCCCATTTTTCTGTTTTTCCAACCTACATACTTAAAAAGCTTTTTCTTTCCTGTAACTGGTGAACAGCATTCAGTCTCTCATATTTTTATTTGAAGCAAAGAAGTGTAGTATTGTAATTTTACAGATGGGTAACTGAAGCACAGACAGGCAGAAAAAAAGAGTATTGTTACATAGCAGTTAAGGAAATTATTACATTTCATCTACAGTTGCTAGGTTGAGTTTTAAACAGGCTGGACAGGTAGCTGAAATCTGTAGAATCTGAAAACAGAGAAACTTAAATCCTAGCACAAGTTAGTTTATATACTAAATTAGAGTTTGATATATATAGATATATATTTTGAAATATTTCTCATTAATTTGCTTAAAACATGCTTCCTCACAGTAAACTTACAGGTAAATTCAGATCTTTTATGTAGCCCCTTTCCTTTCAATGTGCATCAAATACACATTAGACATATTTTTTTTACTTGTAAAAATTCTTTGAGTCTTTGCTTTTGTAATATTGCAGGAATTTGTTTTTAAATACAGAAGCATTAAGTGATATTAAAGGAGAATGGGCAGTGCAACTAAAATTTTGTCTGGGTCGGAATTAGGAAACACTGAAAAACACCAGAATGGGTTGGCTGCCATTAGTAATAATTATGGAAATTACAGGTTTTTTAATAATGTCACAGGTGTGTCGTCTGCAAGACCTCGTACGAAAAAGTGAGCAAGGCCTCGGGACTGCAGAAGGACACATCTCCAGTCTTCAAGAAGCTCAGGAAATACTCCAGAAAGAACTAGAATTAACCAGAGCAAGACTGCGAGAGACCACAGATTCACTGTATAGTGTTGAGGTAACCGTGCTGTTGGAGAATAAATTGTGCAAAGCACAGTCATGGCAATTTTGGTCTTGTTTTTAAAATGACTAGAAGTGTTATGGGGTACCCATGATAGATGGAGCCTCATATGGCTTCATTAAAGGCGAGATTTCTATTTTGAGCAGGAAATGTAAAAAATGGAAAGTAGGATAGATGGTTTTGGGGTTTGTTTTTTTTTTAATTTTTGTTTTATTGGTTGGTTGTTTTGAGGTGGGTATTTTTTGTTTTCAGAACATTTTTAGTATTTGTCAGGTAGTGCTGCAGGCATATCTTTGTGTCGTTAAATTTAAAATTTATCAAAATGTCCATACAAATTATGTTCAGAGCTTTAATAGAATTTCACGAAAGGATATGAGTTAACACTTGCAATTCCAGACAGTTCATGTCATGATGCAAAACACGGTCCAGAGCTTACTAGATCTGGAATTCACAGAAGTCTTTTTGATGAGCTTTGTGAGTACATATATGCCATGTTTTCCTTGGATAATGGACACAGTCTTCATTTCAGGCTTGAATTTAGAATTTAAGTAAAGACTTGAGAATAATTTTTAGGTATATGCTAGGATATCTTTAAAGATAGCAGACTGTCACCTAGAAAATGTGACCGCTTTATACCATTAAGCAATTAATTTGCCTAGGCACAGATATATTGTCATTTTAATTGGCTTAGATGCAAATAGAACTGTCAGTTAGTCTGTCAATAGCTTATTGACTGCAGTACTGAGTAAACATTTCCTGGTTTTGTTTCCTCAGTAAAGGAAAAAAATCATTTACAAGATCACAGAAGTATTTGACATAGAGCAGCAAATACTATAAAAAAATTTTTAGCTGAACATGTTTTCATATTTTCTTAACAAAACCAGCCTGAAACAGGTTATTGCTATATTTTTTTAATTTCTTTCAAATACAGTCATTAGAGGTGCACAATATTATGGTTCATAACTTCCTTTGTATTTTTATAAAGTCTGTAATGTTCTTATGAACAATCATTAGAGGTGCACAATATTATGGTTCATAACTTCCTTTGTATTTTTATAAAGTCTGTAATGTTCTTATGAACTAGTATTGCTTTCTTCACCTATTAAAGCATTTAAACATTCTTATATAGTAGGTTACTGGAAATAACACTTATTTTAACAAATTATAAAATGTATCAAAATTCTGCAGAAAAGGCCTCATTTTAAAAAGTATTAATTCAATTTAGGGGGCTGTGTTTGCTTCTCATGAACAAAGCAAGCACTGCTAAACAACATTCATGTAAGTAGTATTTCTAGGTGGTACCTAATGCTATTCTAGCATGGTAAAATGTCAGCAGTAATTGATGGGAATTTTAAAGGTGGTGTTCTCTGTGTTCAGACTGTGAAACCTTGTTTCTAGCAGGTTTGTCCCATCAAAAAATGAACTTGAACTTTGTATCACATACAGATAGCTCAGGCTTTGAAATTCAAATACTGGATATGTGATGCTGTAAAAAAATTTTCAAAATAAAATTCAAAGCATTTGAATTTGAACAACAGACCTAAGCCACCTGCTCTAATTCTGAAATAAGCCCTTCAGTGAATGGGACTTGTTGACCTTTTGAGGTTCTTTGCAACATAAATTTCGTGATTCAGCCTAATGGTATTTTAAAAGATTGCAGAATGACTTATTGGAAAATTGCTTTTTATAGGAATACAGACTTCTGTTTCACAAGTAAGAAATATCAGGAGATGTATAAGCATTAATTGTGCATGACTAGGAATTTCACACTGAAGATGTTGTAGTTCAAATTTATGAGCCAATTGTAATTGATACTTTTATTATAAACACACTCATTTAATGTTTGAAATACTTTTGCTGCTGATCAGTCTCTATTGTAAAGTTTGTACTTTCAGGGAGAACTAGATCAAGAGAGACAACAGCACGAGGCAATGATTGCTGCCATGAGGGAGGAGGAAAAGATCAAAGTTGACAGAATGGCACGTGACTTGGAAATTAAATGGACAGAAAATCTTCGGCGAGTATTTTTTTTTTTATTCTTTAATAAGAATGAACTATATATTATATGCAAATGTACTATCCAATGAAATGTAAAGCAAAGGTTTCTGTTATTTAATATTTTTTAATTATTACTGAGATTGTAATTCTTTGCTACTTCTTGCACGAGGTCCCACTGCATTTTAATTATTTGACCTTTGTTTTTAGACAGGAATGTAATAAGCTTCGTGAAGAGCTGAGGCTGCAGCATGAAGAGGACAAGAAGGCAGCCATGACTCAGCTGTTGCAGCTGAAAGAACGTGAAAAAAATGCAGCAAGAGATGGATGGCAAAAAAAGGTTGAAGATCTTTTAGACCAGGTAACTATGGTGTCTTTGAGAATTAGAAAGCCATTACAGTTTAATGGCTGGTAGCTTATTACCAACTAAATAAATTAAATAATTTGTGATATTTGGCTTTGAAATGAAATTTGATAGCATAGGGCTTTTTAACCTAATCATGATAAAATATTTTAAATAATATGTGGCTATAACTTTAATTATATGAATGTTGTTATTTACATTAAATGTGAATAAAACTTTTTACAGTTTTGAGGGGAGGAGGGAGAGGATATTGACAGTCTCACTTCTTCACTACAAGATTGTTTTGATTTTGTCTGCTCACCTCAACAGTTGTGCTGTTAAATATCTACCAATGCTAATTGTTTGAGCTTAAGATATCCCCTATCTTTACAAAAATAATAATCCCCTGTGTGTACAAGAATAACACTGTACAAGTCTCTGAGAAGTCAAAATGTGTCTCAGTTTCTATGACACGTTTATTACAGCTATGTCTTAAGTGATTTTAGACATTATTTTGGGATAATTTTGTGTAAATACTGAGGTTTTGTAATGGTAACTTTTATTTATAGTCTCAGTTATGTTAGATAATTCAAAGAAAATACTTGCTTTGTACTTTTTCCAAACCATAAATGCTGTGGAACTGGTTTTATTGACTCCAGTTTGAAGAAATAGCTGATAATGAACAATCACACTTTAAAGTAAGAGTAACAGATTTTGGAACTCATTAAATGACTGAAATGATTCCAGGATGTTATTGTGGGATGGCTTTTAATTTGCTGTCTAATTTGGGAAGTCTAATAAATGAACACACATTTGATTATACAGCCTCTCACATGAGCACATCACAATATATTTTGCTGACAGGGGAATTTAAGTTTGTGAAGTCTTGTGGTTTAGGCTCATAAAAGCTGGAGGTTTTCATAGTTCTTGGTCTGTTACTTTTTACAATGTGAACATAAGAAGAATTGGACTCATTTAAGTTTCACACTACCCAAGTTTCATTTACTTTCTTTACTGTAAATAGCATTTTGTCTTGAAAGGGATATATTAAACTTTCCATAGTTTTGACATACTTTTACTTCTACCTTTCAAAAATACCATGTTAAATCTAACCTACAGTTTCAGAATGGAAAACTACTATGTTGCAAATCAACTTTTTTTCTGCCTTTGCAAGAAATTTTGGAATCAGAAAGCTAACTGTAGTAAGGAGAATTTACTAGAGAATTTTCAGACATAGGAAAAGGTCTCCATATGCAAAATGGTTGTATTTTTCTTTTTTCTTCATATCTTTTACTGTATCAGAACTGTATGCAAAGAGATTAATAGCATGTGAAGACTATTTTTTTTCAGTCCAGCTGTGACTTTTCCATACCACTGTTTGAATTGGATAGGTGTTTAATAAATATTAAAAAGTTAGTGTTGGTAGTGGGGATTTAAGCTTTCCCTCTGTAAGAATCTGTATTTTATCCATTACAGCTGGGAGAGAGAGAATTCCAGACCATAGTGTAAAAGATGGGTAACTTAATTCTTGGAGAACTGGATTTGTAGTAAGTTCCTCCTGACCAGAGTACACAGAAGGGAATCTCTGAGAGATGTAGCGACCTGGATCACAGAATCACAGACTTGCTTAGGCTGGAAGAGACCTCAGGAGGCTACTCAAATCAGTCAGGACTGAGGCTGGAAGAGACCTCAGGAGGCTACTCAAATCAGTCAGGACTGAATTAGAACCAGGTTGCTTAGGGCTCTGTCCAGTCAGCTCTTATAACCTCTAAGGATGAAGATTCCACAGGGTCTCTGAATAATCTCATTTATTGCTTAATTATCCTCATAGTGAGCTTTATATTTAGACAGAACCTGCTCTGTTTTGGTTTGATTGTAGCCTCTCATTGTTCTGCTGTACACCATTGTAACGAGACTGGGTCCACTTTCTCTGTAACTACCTCATAAGTACTGGAAAAGGATACTTTTCCAAAAAGTCCCACAAAGCCGTTTCTTCTTTATGTAACAGAGTTACTTCAGAAGGATATCTGTTCCAGTCCCAGCCTTCTTGGTGGTAGCTCTCCACTGAATATGAGCAAGTTTATCGACATGTGTCTTGTACCAAGGCTGAATGAGCTGGAGGAGGAGACAGAATATGCACCCTCCAGGTGATGTGCAGTTAGGGCCAAGTCAAAGGCACTGATCCCTTCCCTCAAAATACTGGTTGCTGCTACAGCCCAGTGTGCTGCTGGCACTCGGTGCTGCCACACCACGCTGCTGGTTCATGCTTGGCCTCAACCCTCAATGAGGTGGTGCAGAGCAGATCTGTGACCCAGTATGGACCAGTGTATGGGTTTGGTCCTTTCTGTGTCAAGGACCTTGCATTTGTCTTTGCTGAATTTTGTGTGGTTCCTGCCGGCCTGTACTTAAAACCTAACTAGGTCCCTCTGGATGGCAGCCCATTTCTTTCAATGTATGGTATCCTTTCCACTGTGTTCCCCTCCATCTTTTATTCTTCCCAGCTTGGTGTCACCCACAAACTCTGTCTCCTCCTCCAGAACTGATAAGGTACTGAAATGAGCAGGTCCTGGAACGCCTTAGAAATTCTACCCTGAACTAGAACTGCCTGAGATATTGCAGTAGGGCTGTGAAATTGTGGATTTGTTACACCCTGGTTTTAATTTGTGGGAAGATGTATTTAAAACCCATTTGAAAGGCGTGAAGCCTGTATATAATTAGGAAGAGAGGGAATCCAGCTTCTCTTTCTGCAATTCAGATTTTTACACCTGAAATACTGGTCTGCTCTGTACCAATAGTATTATACAATGATTTATCAAAACAATATAAGACCAGGGTCTCTGCTAAATAATTTGTAAATCCTGATTTGACAACAAATGTGGCCAATGTGTGTTCTTTAGGTTGAGAAAGTGTCTAGAGGTTCATCACTTAGTTGTATAATTTCTGTTCATAAAGGTTGCATTCAGAAACTAAATGCTCATCAATAGAGGTGCAATTTTCTAATATGTATTGATGCATCTCTGATTTGATTTAAAAACAAGCCACAAAGAAGTGTGTCACCTAACTTGAAGTTTAGGAACAGTTATGTAATCATACAGGGCTGAAAAAACAGGTTTAAATATAGTTACCTAAACTGTAGAAAAATACAATATAGAGTGTGCCCACCAGGGAATGGTGCTGACTGGTGCTGGAAAACTGAATGAGCAGACACAGATATAAATGTTAATTAAAAAACCCAAACCAAACAGTTTCAATCAAAAAAATTACACCTGTAAAGTGTACTAAGCTGACTTGAGCATTTTAAGTTATGTTATCCTGAGCTACAAATTTCTGCCATTTCTATTTGTTGCACATTCAAGAGGTGGGATCTAACTCTTGCATAAAGGTAGGTAATAGTTTTGCTTTCATACCAGTAGTGCTAAGTGATCCCTCACAGAATGCACGTAGGATTATTGTTATTCTAACCTAGCTTTGTTATGAATAAAATAGTTTTCTTGAGATAAAATGCTACTCAGCTGATTAAGTGCTTAAACACATTCTTCCTGGTTGCAGAGCACCATCAACACTTAAATGTAGTTGGTAGTTTAACTAGATCATTGTCTAGAGACCAAATGTATAGTTTTTATCTCTGATATGAGAAATTATTCAAGAAAACAAAAAAAGTGCTTTTCCCTTTTTTCCCCTGTAAATTGCACCTAGTACTTCTATGTCAATCCATTTGAGAGTTTCATAATGAAATATGCAGTGAACTCAG
Organism: Leptocoma aspasia; assembly: GCA_013399835.1. Classification (NCBI taxonomy): domain Eukaryota; kingdom Metazoa; phylum Chordata; class Aves; order Passeriformes; family Nectariniidae; genus Leptocoma; species Leptocoma aspasia. Next base: position 61,577 of record VXAX01007790.1, on the reverse strand, counting down.
ATATGCTAGCTGCTTTCCATTCCTCTTAGCTCTATAATGGGGTTTTAACGCTTTTCTTAAAAACATTTTACTGCTGAAAAAGCTTCAGCCAGGGCCAAAATAGCTGCACAATTTTCTTTCTTTCTTTTTTTTTTTTTTTTTTTTTTTTTTTTTTTTTTTTTTTTTTTTTTGAAAGCATAAGCATGTTCTCTCTTTTGCCTGCCTGTCTTGTCCAACATTCAGTTCTGGGCACTGAAACATACAGGTTAAGATTTGTATCCTTACCTGTTTCTTCTTGTGATACATTTTTTTTCAGTAAACTGAATCAAGGGTTCTTATTGTGGATGGGCTTTCTATATTTCTATATTTGAGCAAATACTGGTTCTCCTGTCTTCCTTACTTTTCAGTAACATGTTTCAGTAAAGTAAATATTTTTGTCATTATTTTTTCCCATATGTAGCTTTCCCATTCTTAAGTAGCTTCATACATGGCCAAGCATGTGTGACATTCTTCTTTCTTAACTTTGTCAACTTTTCACACTGAAGATATGTCTTCTATTAATGGAAATACCAGAAGTAGTACAGCAAGAATGGACAAAAGTATATTACATATATTTCAGTAGCTATTGTTTGTTTTTCCTACTGCAAAGACTCCTTTTTTGAAGAATATGTTGAGATTTCCTCTTTGGAGTTTGTTTCTGTGATGGTGTGCTCCTTTTTAAACTGTCAAAGTAAGCAGGAGAAACTTTGACTTGTATCAAAATGTAAATATTTCCTTCTGATGTAGTTATTATTCAAATTGTAGTTTTCAGGAGATGACAAACTCAGTCTTAACATACTGGTCTAAAAATCCTGATTAGTCTGCTGTTGATGGAATGCTGAGAAAAGTCCCTTAGCTCCTGTGCACGTCTATAAATGGCTTTTGATCAAGCTTCATCCAGAACCAGTTACTGCTCCATCTTTACTTGGCCACGTAGAGGTGCTTATTGCAGAGCTGATGTGCATCCACATTAGCAAAATCAGGAAATGCTACTTTCTTTCCCCAGCGCAAGGATTACTGGCCTGTTCCACAGCCTGGGTAATCCTTGCATTAGAAGATTTGCTGTCAAATGGATGCTGGAAATTTCTACAAGAAATAACGTGCACATACCTTGTATCAGTTTTCAGAAAGAAGGGAGATAAACTTTCAGCACAGAATCATTTTACTCAGCTCCCTGTCACTTGATATTGTCCTGAACACCCTGTCTAAAGGCTTGTCTGTCAGAAACAGAGTGGAGGTAAATTTCAAATAGCTCCCTCCTAATTTGCTTTGGCAATTCTTGTATTCAATAATACTAGTAAGGCTACCATGACACCTAGTGGATGGTAAGAGATGTTGGGCAAGGTTTTAAATCACTTAAAAATCTAAAATGTGGAAATCCCAAAGAACAAAAAGAAAAATCATACCAAGGAGGGAGAAAAGAACAGAGGGCACCCTGGAATGCAGTTCAGCGTAATGTTTTATGGCCCTTCTTCAATATCTAGATACCTGTTTTTCCAAAGGAGCATGCTTTCTTTGACTGTTGAAGACTTTGACAAGTTAATACAGCTCTCAAAACTGTGGTCTTAATGGGACTGTACTGTAACTCATGCCTCAGGCCTCACAGAGAATTAGGGGAGATCTGGAAGTTTCTGCCTACATCCATTGTCTGTGTATATCCTGCCACTCACCACTGGTTTAGAAGAATTGGTGCTCCTGTATTCCAAGTGGGAAACCTATGCTTTAAACAGGTCAGAAACTGCTTCACATGAGCATGTGGATAATCTCAGTCTGGACTCACTACAGCCCTCAGAGGGCCAACTCCTGAGGGTGCTTCCCCTGGTTTCATGACTTTCTACTTCTCAACAAGGAATCCCTCTTTTTCTGGGCTCCCTATTCTCTGCAGAGATGTGATCCTGGTGATGAGTTGGTGCATTTGATCTGTCCACGTTGGTCGTTGTAGTGTTGTCTGAAGCCTGGACATGAAAGCGAATGCCTGAGATTCAGCTGTTCCTTATGAATCTTTGGTTTTGGTGAGCCAGTTCAGCCCAGACCGTGCCTTCATCGTTATTTTATTCTTTGTTTAAAAGGTTCTGAATATAATGGAGGAAATTCATTAAAGACCATTTACAGTTAAGAGTTACTCAGCAAAACAGGCAAATAAAAGCAACAGAACAAATCAGTGGTTTTGAAGTATTTTCAGTAGGACACAGTAGGAATACCAACAAGAGTGAGTTTGTTCTCTGTTTTATAATAAATGTCTTGCTGGACTTTTTCTTCTCTCTTTCGGTTCCTTAATTTTTTTTATCCCATGATGTTGTGCTTAATTCAGTTAAAAAATATATCCAGGCTAATGTTTGAAGTTGATATTTTCATATCCAAAGAAACCTGTCTACCTGATCCTAAACTTCTAATTGAAATTTAATGTCATGCGTTTTTGGTAGTAAATCTGGAGGAGATGGAAAGCCTTTTAATTCTATTTGTCAATGGATGAAAATAACATGAAATCATTAGTATTGTGCTTGAGTAAAAAGTTTAATTTGACATTTGGAAGTTCATACTTCCAAAACTGGTAAATAGAAAGCTAAGGCAAATCCAACAGTAATACCATCCCCAAACGAAAATTTTAATCCTATATTTATATATGTTTTTTTCCTTAAATGTAAGACAAAGACTTTGGCAAGCATCTGGTTTTAAAACATTTCCCTTAGCCTCTTTGCTCTGTACTTGGTCAAGTAGCTTTTGCTTTTGGTTCAAAACCAATGAAAACAGCAGACCCTGGAAGGAATGAGAGAGAATTTATCAGGTGGGGCAAAATTTGTTTGAGATTCAGTAGATGATTAAAATTCTAGATTAAGGGCAGTGATACTTCTATGCTCCAGGAAAAATTAAGGTGTGTTAAGGTGTGTCTATAATCCTTAAAATCCTGACAGCGTTATGACAAATAAATGAATGAAGCTCTAGGCACTTTCCAAAACCTTTAAAAATTATCAGGGCATTCAAATGCACTTGTTTTTCCACTGACCGTTGAACCTGCAGTTTGCTGGATTAAAAGAGTGTATTCTAAAATCCAAACAGATATAAATCTGAAAGATACCTAGGCCAACCCAGGCCATTCTATGATTTTGCCTAGAAGTGTGACAGATTCCTAGAACTGGAAAAGAGAAAAACTCAATTTTTTTAAAGCAACAGGATAAGTTTCCCACCCTCTGGCTTCCTGGAGATAGCACCTTCCCTTTGGGGTTGCTTCAAAACCAGGAGGAAATCAGGACCAATTAGATCCCAGAGATTATTTCAGTATGCCTTATATATACTTCTTTTTTCCTCATCAGAAAACTGTTGAGTTTTGAGATAGGGAAAGGGCTCTAAATGCCACATTTTCTTACCAGTCAGAGAGAGCAAACTTTGATGTAGCTCTCCAGTTTCTAGCATGTCACAAGCCTCGAGCCAAGTACAAAATGTTGTAGTAGCAAACAGCTGCTTTCCAAATCTCTGCGGAGTCATCTGCCACGTAAGCACTGCGCAGCCAGAGACTACATCTGCTGACAAATCAGTCCTTCAAAGACCTATCTCGAGGGAGAGTTTTAGAGTTGTTGTTGCCATTATTAGCTGGATAAAATGGGCTTATGCCAAAGGTCCCTCTGGCTTCTGTGCTAGGCACTTCAGAAACTTGTTTCCTTTACTAGTGTCTGATGGGTGCACGTAGGATTTGTTCTTCAGAAAGATAAGCAGCATCTCTGGGAGGTCAATTCTTAAAATGAAGCAAAGACTGTGTAGCAATCTAGATCTGCTTTCATAAAACAGATGAAGTAGGAGCTTTCCCAGTTAGGGTCTCAGGTTTTACACGAGAATTCCTGTTTTCCAGCAGTGTTTTGAAAATTCAGTAAACCATATAGCTGAGTCAGATTGTGACACAATATGACATTGAAATGTCAGTGAGGGGAAAGTGTTACATAACTGATCTTTGGGTGATAGGAAGACTGATGCTGAAATTAAGTGTCAAGCCTCTCTAATCTGGTTGAAAGTAATTTTTAGTTCAGAGAAACCATAAAACAGGAGAACTTCCATTCATTCAATTAGTTAATGTCCTGCAGGAAACAAGGTAACTGAATGAAAATGTGAAAATGTCACTGGTGCAGTAAATGTCCTTCTTGAGGAAAATGACACCATTTTGTCACCAAGAATGGCCCCTGTGACAGCTGTGATGGGAACACAAACAACTGTTCATTACAGTAAGCAAACGCAAAGCTTGAATAGTTTCAAATCACTAAATCTGTTCTTTACTGCAACACACATTTGCCCAACTAAACTGAAAACTCAGCTCTTCTAGGAGAGATGTTGAAAAAGAGCTGGGAATTCCAATCTTGTTCCATGTATTGTTTGCAAAGTCTTTCAGTCCTGCTGAGTAGCCTGCAATGATCAGTGGGTTCTAAACATGCTGCATATAAAGATGCAGATTCTATTCTCTGCTGCATCTCTGCTCTTCTTCTGGGTCATAAAGGAGCTCTCTTGTTTATATCTGAGGCTTAACTTTGCAGTTGCTGAGGGTGGAGAAAATAATACTTCTACTCAAAAATGAGACAGCAAAATCCAGTGAAATTAGGTTAGCTAATACAAATATACCAAGTAGAGATGTGTTTTCAGAAGTTTCTGTACTTTTAAGAAGTAAATTAATGCACTTGTACACCCCATAGGTTTCAAAGAGAATTGAGCAAAAGGTTCTTATACCACAGTAACATCACAAATGAAATCTTGAATTCCAACTTGTAGAGATAAAGTGATAGTTAAACCTACCTTCTTCATTGTTTTTTAATCGTCACTTTTCCCCATCATAGATTTACAGACAGTAATAATTATGCCTGCATTCTTTTTGGTTCTTAACATTTTCTTTCCCCAGAACATGGATGGACCTTTCTATGGAAATACTCATAATGATACCTGGAATTTTTATGAAATTTCTTAATAACACTTAAACCAGTGTTATTTTGGAGTACTGCATCCTGAATGTGTTCTGCATACTTTTGAATGTGGAGAATTGAATATTTGAATTGAAAATGTATCTGATTAAATTGCTGCTCGTTTTGCTGGAATGAGCCCCCGTTCCAATTGACTAGCCTATACAATTGTAATTTTACTTGGAACTTCTCTTCAGTGTAGTGCAATGAGAACCTTTCTGCTTCAGGTGTAAAATCTAACTATTTCTTAATTGTACACAGTGCTGCATAGATACATCCACCAATATAAAATCCCAAATGTTCTAGAAAGTGAACATTTATTTAGCAGGAGATCATTCCTGCTTGTAACAGCTTCCTCCCTAAGCAAACCAAACAGATGGGAAAGGAAGCACAGAAAAATTGAGTGGATTTGTTCAGACCAGCACTGTTGAAGTCCGGTGTTGGAATCAGAGCTGTTAGATGCTGGTCTCTTGCCTTGTCTGCTGGAGTATGATGCCTCCTAGTGTCCCACTCTTGCATAGAAAATTAATGCTTATAACTCTCTTACTCTCTTAAATATAATTTTGGATATTTCACAATATTGTATTTTTATGTTGTGCCTTTTTTTAGATTGTTGAGACTGAATAACCATTTCTTTTGTATTTTGGCAAAGTGTTACCTAACGGTTCCCACCTATAGGCTTTTGGGCTGGTGTCAAAATACCTGCTGTCTCCTGGAGAAAGCCATCTTCTTGACCAAACAGTGACAAAAGGGGAAAAGTGGTCATGCTGGATTTGAAATCACTCTCATTTAATTTCTGATAACTCTGTTCTGTGCATGTGTGTGTGCTTATCTACATGATTCATATATATAAACGCACAGGCATTTTCACATACCTATGAATTATGTATGTTTATTTGTACGATCAATAATATTTCACAGAGCATTTACTTGGCAAATCCCAAATTACGTTGGCATTTTTTGCTTTTCATTAGTACTCACCACTAGTATAAGTGGTACATTAAGTAATTTTATTGCTGGAGACTTTCAGGACTAGTCTTTTATGTACCTATTTGGTTCTGAATTTTAAGAAAGCTAAAAGAAGTATTTTAATAGAAATGTCTTCATTAAGGACTAAACTCATTTTATGCCCTTTAGCAGTGAAAACTTATGTTTAATATGATGTACTTAATATGGTTGTGATATTTGAGACACAGCTGATTGTTGATTGTGCCCTTATATAGTGTCTGTTCATGTACTTAATGATTTCTTCCCAGATTTTTTTTTGCCATAAAGGAGAAAAGAAGTGGATAACTTCAAAAGTGTTCAGCTGTGTAATATATGTCTATATAGTAACATAATGTTAAAGAGATAGTGCTGTACTGTATGTCAGAAACATAACATGGTAAACCACATCATTCTGTTCCATGTTCAGTAGCTTATAAACTAAGTCAAAGCAACATATTCATATTTTTTCCAGATGGCTTTCAACTTATTTTTCTCTGATCAAATTATAATTAATGTTCTATGTTTACCCTTCCTTATCCCTTTTTCTTTTACTTAGTTGATTTCTGAATGTTTCCCTTTATTCCTGTGATCTTTCCTTCATAGCGGCACTGTCTCGGTGAAGCTTTGCATAAATCTATCAGCAATGTAAGTGATTTGCACTTACAGCTTGTGAACAGGGCATGCTTGCACTAATCAACCTGCATGTCCTGCAGTACTGCTTTACAGCTTAAGCCCATGAGATGGGAGACATGGTAATACTTGAGACAAGAACATGTGCTGCTATCAAAGCTTGTGTGGTGCATCTCCTCATCTGTGTGAGCGTGTGCGTGTCACTGGCATCCAGCACTGTGTACGTGGCCATAACATGAGCAGCGTTTTTATGTCATTGTTAATGCAAGCAAGCTTGTGGGCAGTGCAGATGTGCATTGCAGAGCTTTCTGCAAAGCATGGGATTGATGCTCTATTGTAATTTGTAGTTTTGCAGTGTAACTCCTAATTGTAGCCAAACTATTCTTTCTATTTTTTTTAAATTTTTTACTGATGTTTTAAATGTGCTGAAAACCTGGGATAGAAGTATTGGAAGTTCAGAGAAAAGTGTTTAGAGCTATTTCCTTTTGAATCCTCAGTACAGAAGTGTACAGAGAGGGTAGTCCAAAGACATAGAAAAAGAGGCACTAATGTTCTCAAAATGTGCTCTTACGGATATCAGTCTATGCACTGAATAATCAAAATAATATTTAAAATCACATGCTTCTCTAAAAAGACTGATATTTTTAACTTTTTTTGTACTTTTCAACATCAAAACAAATTATTAGAAGGGTAGACTAATCTGACTTGCTTGCTAGAATCATTTAATCCTCATTGTCCTTTATTTTCTGTATAGTTGACTGATGCAAATAGACATCTCCAGACACTGACTCATTTCAGGCTGTGGTTTTGCAGTCACTTTAATCTGGTGGAAGGATGAACTGCTCTTGCTTATTCCTGATCTCTTTGAAGATGGCTTCCTGCCCAGATGTCAGACTTCTCTTGGTCATCTCAGTTAAAATGTTTTCCGCATTTCCAAGACAGAAATGAAAACAAAATCGTTTTGCCCTTGGCCCATACTCAACATATTTATTAATTATATACTGATAATTGTTAGAATTTGGAGCATATTATATATTAATTGTATACTGATAATTGTCAGAATTTGGAGCAGGAACTTAAGTGAGAGATAGATTTAACTTCAAGCCAAAATATATTTTTTCATGTTATTTTAATAAAAATTTGCCTAAATTACCGTGGTTGACTCCATTTGACTGTTACCATGAAAGGCTTGTTAGAGTGTGATCGTTAAATTACCTGAGGTTCTGCAGGACTGGGCAGGACTTCCCCTAGAATTGTACCTCCCAGTGGCCAGGGTGAACAGGACAGGACAGTGGTGGGAAACCAGAGGGACAGAAACATGGTCAAAGGGACAAGAATTGGCTTACAGATGAAGAGAAGGACCAAGTGGGTATGAGGTTACAGAAGGGTAAGGAGAGAAAGGCTCAGTAGTGAACATGGGATGAATTAGAGTAGGTGAGGATGTGAGTAGACTGAAGGAAAGTTTAGGTAAAATAGCTTATTTTTTTCCTGGAGAAGGAAGACAATAGCACATTGCAGTACAAGATGATGATGTATATGTGAAAATTCAGAGCTGGCCATGCTGGCAGGTGCAAACTCACCACTTCAGGGGTGTGAGTTTCTAGGGGGGAAGAGAAAAAATACAGTATATATTATATATAGATATTAAATAAATTTAATAACCCACAGTGAAGGTAGATTATCAGTGAGGTTACACTGGTGGTCAAAATATTTTCTTTCATAGGTTGTTTATAAATGAGTAAGGTAGAAAACTTTGTAGGTTATAAAAGCTTATTCAGAATAGAATAGCTGTAAAAGGCCAAGGGATTTTGCAATAAAATGTCAGATGAAATCCAGTGTAGATAAATGCAAAATGATAACACAAGGAAAAAAAAATTAACTTTTTCTGCAAAATTATGAGGCTTACCTTGACCTGTTATAACTAGAAAGTAGGTTTGGGGACTATGATATATAATTCTATGAAAACATCACCACAGTGCTCAGTAGGAATCTCAAAAGCAAATAAAACTAGAAATACAGGAGAGAAACAGAGAACATAACATGTAAAACCATATAAATCACTACATAAAAACAGAGTTTACTCTCATTTCCAATAACTTGTGCTGCATTGGACTCCTAAACTTAAAAAAGAAGTAGTAGAACAGGGGTAAAAGTAAGAGAAATGTGAACCTAGATATGAAATAACTTCCATACAAGGAGCAGCTCATTATGCCAAAGCAGTTCAGCATGGCAGAGTTTGTAAGGAGGGAAATGATGCATAGTTATAGAAACATGAGTAGACTACAGCAAATGAAAAAAGAACTTCTTTTGACTCCTTTCCATTACAAGTATTGAAGATCATCATGTCAAATTGGCATGTCTGCATGGAACTTGACACAGGATATTATGGATACTAAAAGCTTTTATGGGCTCAGTGTTGCTATTATTTCTTCTATAAATCTGCTCCAAAATACCTCTTCTGGTTTAAGAAAGATGGCTAGTTCCAGGTAGACTACAGAGTCAAGCTCCTTACATTTATGCTTGGCCTTTTTTTATTAGGGTAGTCCTGCTTGGCCCTTTCTGGAGGCAGAACCAGAGATCAGACAAAACTTTGGTCTGACACTGTGCAATTTTTATATGAAATTTATATTTCATATAAAAATATATATAATGTAGTTAGTAAAAGTTTTTTCAAAACAGTGTAGGCCTTCCCTACACTCCTTTAATAGTAGCTAATCTTTCTCAAAGGTATCTGAAGTATGATACTATTTATACAATGTATGTTACAGGTAGAGCGTATATTCCCAGATACAAAGACCTCGTGAATCTGAAATACAACAAGCTATGCTTATTTAAATTAAATTAGTTTGATGTTTGTTTTCTTTTGTTTTACTGCTAGTTTTTGTTTCTGTAGCTTTTTTCTTTCAAATCTGCTTAAGCTGAAAAAAAATTTAACCCACACGTTTGGCAGCAATGTTCATGCTGGAAGTTGTACTTGGTGTGCTGCTATTAATTTTTTGCTAAGTGGTGGATTTAATGTTCTCTAACTCAATAACTTGATGTGCAATGTCGTTACGAATTTGACATAATTAATTTTAAGATATGCTGAATCAAATGACACTATCAGACTTCGTTTTATGATTCCATATTATGCAATGCTCTGAGGCTTGAAAAGTATCCTTACTGATTCAAATTCTTTGTCACTTTTATTTTCCTTCCTTTGAATCACTGTAGCAAAATTCTCTTTTGGTTAAATCTTGTTTCCAGAACTGGAGGGCGTCTCTCATGTTTGGCTATAAAGGGAATACAGGTTTAGTACTTTCAGTCTGAAAAGATGCTATCTGATGTGGAGAACAAAGTATAATATTATTATAAAAAGAAAATTGGACTAAATAAGGAACATAGTGTACTATAATACTTGTTGGATGAAAAGCATAATTTGTAAAATCAGCTATTTCTAGGAAAATGCATTATTTATGACTCAGCTTGCTTAGATCTTGGGAACAAGCATAAAAATCACTCTCATAGTCTTGCTGAACTAACAGAAAAGCGTGTGATGGGAAATCCATCAAGTGTTACTTTTTATTTGTAATGTTGAGTGGTACCATTTCTTTCTAAATGAGAAAACCACTAGTAAGGTAGGACCATAGCATACAAAAAGATATAAAAACCAATGTAGATGTCCTCCCCTATTCCAAATGCAAGATTATCCTTGCAGAATGGGTGTTCCTCTGAAGAATAGTTTAACAATAAAGTGTTTGATTTCAGACCTTGATAGTGTCATTTTTGTTGATCTTTTATATAAAACCTACATAATCTTTGATAATTTGGCCATTAAAAATTGTTTTACAGGTAGTGCTGCTGTATGAACTAACCGATATGATACCCTTACAAAACCACTAAAATGTCATTATTATATCTCTGATTATATACATATAACATTAATAACAAATTCAGTAGATGGATGACATTGCTTGTCTGTCTTTCAGCTAGCGCTCTTGCTCTAAAATTTGAAATGTTTTCTGTTTCGGAATGTCTTCTTTACAGCTGATGTTAGTATTAATGACTAATGAATATTTGCTGTTCTGTTGTGGGTTAGATCTCCTTACTGAAGCAGAATCTGGAGATGCAGCTGTCTCAGTCACAGAGCTCTTTGCAACAGCTACAAGCCCAGTTCAGTCAGGAGCGACAGAGACTGACTCAGGAGATCCAGGAATTAGAAGAAGAGCATCAGCAAAGGCATAAGTCACTTCAGGAAGCCCATATCCTTGCCTTTCAAAACATGGAAGAAACAAAAGAGCAAGAACAAAAGGCATGTTCATATGGTTATTCCAAATTCTGTAGAGAATATTGCCATTTTAGCATTTTGTGTACACAGTTGGAATTAGTAAAGAAAGTACCTGCATAACTACTAAATTTCCTTTTCAGCTGGTGTATTGTAGTAGTACTGTTATCCAGTTAAATCTGAACAAGACATATTGAAAATATTTTCTGATTCTGGCCTTGTTTCATGTCTTGCTTTATATGCACATATAAAAATATATACTGTGTGTAAAATCATTATCAACACATGCATTTCTTTATGGTAGATTGACATTGTTACCCTTAATATTATATTCTGGTTTTGATTTTGAATAGGAATTTTCCATTATAGTTAATTTTGCATGTATTTTTTGTCAATAGACTCCTTTGAAATGTATTTTATATTTTCCTTATGTTAAAAATTGTGTTAGCTATGTTCTGTGACTTGCAAGATAATTTTCATACCCCACTCAAGATACTTTTTTAAAACCTTGACAAAACGAGCTTTAAAATGGGAATTTTGGTAGTGCTTGGTACGTGATGGGGGCGTATCTTAAGGTTTGTTAAGTTCAGCTCCAGAGTGTGCTTTTGCAATCAGTTTTCACACTGTGTGCCCTGAAGATCAGAAGATGTGTACCAGGAACATTATGCTTCATACAATTCCATAGGGAGTAAACATGGGTGTCCTTAGGGAGCAGAAGTCCCCAAATGTGTGCACACTAAACCCATCTATGAATCTGCCCCTTATTACTTTGCTTGCTTTTGTAGATATATCTGTGGATTGATTGTTTCTCTTTTCCAGGTGTGAGCCAAACGGGTTTTGTGCACAGATAATCTTGGTAACCATCAACCACTGAAAAGAAAAAATATGTTAGGAGGATAAGAAAATATGAGTAATACTAGTGTAGTTTTTTTCTAGACTATGTCAATTCCTGCTTTTTGTTTCCAGTTGTTTATTGTGTAATGTTTTATAAATTCTTAAAGTTGGTGTAGAACAAATTTTGTCAATTTTGATTTTATAGGAATTAGAAGAACGTTTGCAACAAAAGCACTCAGAAGAACTTCATGCACTGAAAGAAACACATAAACAAGCCATGGAAGGCTTTAAATTGGAGATGGAACAGGAACTTCAGACTCTAAGATTTGAGCTGGAGGATGAAGGAAAAGCTATGTTAGGTATACTATTTTCAAATTTGAAAATGGGTCCAAAACCATTATTTCTACTCATGCAAATATACATGCATGTGTGTGTGTGTGTATATTATAATGCTGTAGTGTCTCTCTGAGTCATTCAGTGTTGACCTAAGTGTTCCTCTTAAAATCACTATAAGCTTTAACAGGTAAGCCTAGACTCTTGACTTTCGAAATATCTCACCCTTAAGGCTCTTTTGGAAGCAGTAAGCAACCAAAGTTCCTGATGGCGAAGTGACATTTTCAGAAAGCAACAGGAATAAAATACAGGAGAGTTACTTAGAGCTGATGTAAAGTGTGTTTTAGATCAGCAGCAGTACTAGATGGAGCTGTACTGTTACTGTTAATTAATGTAAACACTGTTCATTAATGTAAACACGTCCAAATTAAACTTTTCTCTTTGTTCATGGTAACCAGCTTCCTTGCGCTCAGAGCTCAACCACCAACATGCAGCAGCAATGGACCAGCTGAGGCACAACCATCAACAAGAGCTGGTAGCTGCCAAAATGGAGCTTGAAAGAAGCATAGAACTCGGCAGGCGACAGGTAGGAGGCATGGCTGGCAACTGGCTGTAAAATGGCATGATCCATCTTCATTTTTCCCTTTGCTGGAGGCACGAACTATTGTGAACAAACAAAAAACATGTAATCCTTCAAAATCATCCAGCACCAGCAGCTAATGTGTTCCTACCAGTTCCCTAAACTTCCTTGCTTAGCTTTTTCTGCCTTTTACAAACCTCATTCAAAGCCTAGAAAAGGCTCCCATATCCAGGTAGTTTCCTCTAAAAACTGCACAGCCATCTGGGAGCACCTTGGCTTGCCATGGGAGGCAAGTGCCCATTCTTGCAAAATTGTACTCATCCTCAGCTGCCAGCAGGAAGGAAAAAGCTGTTTTGAAGCCTAAGAGATATGGCAAAAGAAGTGGTTGCTTATAATCAAAGGATTGCTTCAAACTGAAGAAAACGTACACAAAAAAACCCCACCAAAACCAAACCCAGTAAGAACTACCTTTGCTTTCAGTAGCAAACTGATTAATTCACCTTTTATCTTTAATTTGTCATTTTATACACAATCAGTTTTTCTGCTAGTAGCTAAAGGTTCAAAGTTTAAGCTCTATTGAAAGCCAGACTCCTGGAAATAAAGAGGACCGGAAAATTACCTCTTTATTTGCCTATATAATAGGCTTTTCAAGACTGATTTACTGATACTCCTCCTCCTTGGTGCTGGAGTTGGTTTAGAAATATATTAACAGAGGAAACAGGGTTTGTTAGACATAGCATTTACACAAAAACAGAGACAGTCAAAGATGAGCCCTTTTTAAGCTATTGCTTCCCGGTTTAACAGTGTGAGCACCAGAGGCAAAAACATGGTCCTGTCATGCAGGATTTAGGAGGATATAGTTTCAATTGTGTTTTGTTTAGGCCCAGAGTCTGACACCTAAATGAGAGGTCAGAAAAAAGAGTTTAAATTACAAGAGCTGGTGTTTGAGCCAACCAAACAGGGTGCACTTTTTGTGTCAGTATAGTGATCTGCTAAGCATGAGCTTTGGTTGTACTGAGAGCAAAGCACTTACTGAGGTTTCCTGTGTTAGAATGCTCATCAGGGTTGAATGAGATGGAGAGTGGTCTGATCAGGATGATTATATTTGCTACTTTTTGAAATATTTATACGTGTAGATATAAATTTTTCCTCTGCTTTTTCTTATAACTTTAACATAGTCTTTATATAGGGAGATAACATAGTTATTTTAAATTGTCTGCTCTTAAAGATGCCCTATGAAATTTATGCACTAGGATATATTTGTATTTCCTAGAGGCATGAAGGCACAAAAGACATATTTATACATAAAACTACTTCGGAATATCTGTTGATTTTCTCTGTGCGAACTATATGGTTATTAATTACTGTGAAACTGTAAGGAACGGAATAGGTGTAAATAGAAAACTCTGAAAATGTTGTTTTCATTACAGACATTTGTAAACCAAGGAGGCTCATTATCAAAGCCATTGGAATGGGCTCCAGCTAGGTTTCCCAGATATAAACTTCATTGGAATTTCTTATACAAAAAAAAAAAAAACCAAACCTTTCCTTGATTTATTGGACACAATATAAATACAACATGAACTATTTAACACATATTCTGCTGTAAGATATTTATGACTTTGGATGTATTTGTAAGATAGGAGACTTCAGAATCAGTTTTTGTTTGTGCAGCGCATACATCTTGAGCAATTTTCTCCCATTGAATGGGGCTGTAAGGGAGAAAAATATACAATCTGGATTGTATGCTGATGAGGCAGAGAAAGTGAGATACCCAGGCCCTGGATCTTAGTGATACCTGTTTTTTTTTCTTGTATGTGTGGGCAAAAAGAAAATGTCATGAGCTACACCAATTTTAACAGGCAGTGATAATCATGGGTTTTAACTTTTCTTGCAAGTGGAAATCATTTATCATGTAACTTTGATTTCTTCTTTATGTGTACTTGTACACAATATAAAAGCCCTTTGCTTTGATTATAATTTGTGTCAGCATCAAAAACTGAAAAAATTGTCCATTGGATGGAAAATTCTGCTCAGCTGTTGCCTCCCAAAAGCAAGTATTGTAGGCATGACCTCTGAGAAACAAGTCTATCTAAAATATTTTTTGCTGCTTCTACTTATATCATAGGAAAAAGAATTTTTGTGCCGAATATCAGATCTACAAGATGAACTGAGACACCGAGACCATCATATAGCTGAACTGGACAAAGAGATTCTGCATCTTCATGAAAATATAAGTGCATTGACAAAGGAATTAGAGTTTAAAGGGAAAGAAATTCTTAGAATACACAGTGAATCCAACCAACAGATCAGGTATGAATTTTTCCACTCTAAACTCAAACCTGTATTGTTTCACTTACCGTTTTACTTTAAAAAAATTACCATTTGCAGTTTTAAATTTATAATCAAGTCATTTAGTCTTCTTTAGTAAAGCTATGCCCTTTACTGGTAAAGTTAGTGACTGTGCTGTGCAGTTAAGTGGCATTTCAGTGACACATTTTGGCATATTTTAGCAGCAGTTCACTCAAGTGTTCGTTTTTGGTATTTTTTTTTTCAAATTCATTTTGTTTGTTTATTTTAAAAAGCATTAAAGGAGATGCATTTTCCATGAAATAAGCTAGAAGATTAGAGAACAGTAAGTAGTAGGCTTTGATGAATTCTGTGTGAATTCCTTCTGTGTTGTCTAATATTATGTAAGAGCCATTAGACGCATGGCAGAAAATCATGATGAACAAAAAATTCTGATTTTAGAATAACTCTTCTTTTAACAAAAACTAAATTAAACAGGATGCATGAGCAAGATTTAAGCAAGAAACATGAGAAAGAGCTGGATGTCTTGACAGCAGATCACATCAGAGAGAAACAAAGCATGCTGGCAGATTTTAATAAGACCCAAGAGCTGCTCAAGGAAATTAATTCAGCTTTACAAATTTCGTAAGTTTTGTTGCATTAAAAAAAAAATGTGTGTAGCTGCATTTGACTGAATAGTTTATTCTGGTGTCTGTAAATTCCTGAAGATACTACAGAGACGCAGATGTACAAATAGCTCAATAAAGTATGGGGGCTAATCTTGCATTCTTTAGGCAACACAATTCTGTAATCTTTAGGGGAATGTAGTTAGGTAAATTGTTAAGGGTTTGAAACCAAAAAATTTCAGGTAGGAAAGATTAAATCTGTGCAGTTCCTAGAAAACCGGAGAAAACGTGATTTCAAATGATTTCTTTCTCAATCTTTAATACATCTTTTTTGAGAACACAAGAATTTCCTCAGCAAATTTATAAATACAGTACAGTACTTACTTCTACTAAGAAGTGAGATTGTAGCATGAGTGATGCATGAGCAAACATTTTCAGGTTTGGTAGCATAAGAAAAATTAGTGTCTGAAATGGATTGTATGAGCATAACAATAACAGAAGGCTTAAGAGTTTGTCTGAATCAAAAGGCCACGAGGGATTCGAACACCTAATGGTGGCAGAAATTATGTAATAGTGTGTCACCAATCAGTGTTTTCCTGTCTTCCACATCCTGCATTCTGTCTCTGTGGTGTTACCCATTTGGTCACAGTTTCTGACTCAGGTTTCATAGCACATTGAGGGATTCCTGCCACAAAGTTGTCACTAAGGGGTTTGTATTTGCAGTATGGAAGATTTATGGCAGAGAGAAGAAATTGGTTCTAAGTTTTTGATAGAAAGCTTTTCTAAGTAAGTATCAGTTACAAATGGACAGTAAAGCCAAAATGCATCTAGCTTTTTCTGGATAATGAGCACTCAGAAATTGTCTTCAAATAAAACGGTTATAAAATTCTAGTTTTCACCCCCTTGTAATTGTCCACATGCATGCTCTTATGCCCTGATAAATGTGGTACCTTCCCATTTAGTAAATTAGGTGTAAGCTACCTCCTGTTTGCTGCATTTATCTTGTATGAGAAACAGGCCTATGAGCAGCCACCAGAACTGTTTTGGAACTGATTACCTCAAAGTTTCCTGCATTAAGTTGTTTGCTTCTCAGGGATGTTCTGAGTTTAGCTGGTTTTCTGCTTCTCACTCTTGCTCAATTTAGAGCTTTGAGGAAGCAGCCACTGGCCTAAAATCAGCAAGCATCATCCAGGGTGCCCTGACCTGGCTTTTAGTGTGTTATTTTTCTATTTACACTGAAGCAAGAACCTGTCCAAAGAGAAACTATGTAGAAAAGAAAACAAATTTTAAAAACCAAAACCAAACCAAACCAACAAAACCAACCAACCAAAAAAAAAAAAAAAAGCCCCAAAACCAAAACAAAACCCAAAAACACACACCCACCCCCCCCACCAACCCAGAGAAGTTTTACGCAGCTGTTTCTCAAGTAACTGTTCCCAGGTTCAGCCTCACCTAAAGTGTGGCCTAATGAATGTTTGTGAAATGGAGAATCTGTTTTGGAATAATTGAGAGTGGGTGTCATTATTTAGGCTCTACAACTAAAGTCTTTAACTTACAAATTATCTATTTTAAACAGAAAAAAAACCCAGTTCTCTGAAGTATCTGAAAATAAAATGACAGCTGTGTGTAACTATCTACTACACTCTGGGGATCTATGTACAATAGCTTAACCCAGCATAAAAAGTATGCACAAAAATTAAGCCAGCTGAGGCTATTTCTGTTCTGCTGAGTCAAATGCCTTCTCTGCAAGTAAAAACAATCATGTTGTTCTCATTCATATTGTTTTATGTAAATACATTATATAATCTCCTCAGAATATGTGCAGGTTATTTGAAGGTTATTAAATTATCAATATAATTTAATATTAACTGCTTTTTCAGCTGCAAATCAAAGTAGTAATCTCATAGTTGCTATTGAAGAGAAAATATTTATCTGAAGTGAAAAATTATGTCTACTTCAGGTGTCTGCAGTTTGTTTAATTCTTGTGGAATTAAGCTTGACCTGATTTAGATTCAATTTAATTAATAGATTTTTCTCAGCATTTGATTGGGATTTCTTTTCTTTTTTCACTAAGTTTGTTAAATTTCCTGAATCTGTTCTGATACTTGGTTCTAATCTGCATGAGGGCTGAATATGTGAAAGACATATTTTAGTACTTTCCTTTGAAACTATATTTAGCATCATGAGCATGTTATTAGTTTAAAGGAGACAATAATTTCAAACTGTCATGTCTTCAAAACTTGTTTTTTATGTACAAAGTATATTTATGCAGTTTTTGTACAATTCCTCTCTCAGTTGGCTTATTTCACTTCTCTCCTTTAATGCTTTCCCACCAGGCATTTCAAATTTCCTCTTTTTTTTTTTTTTTAAGTGTTTATCAGTTGTTACATTAGATATCCTAATATCCAAGTGCTATGCCTTTTGTTTTGCAGCTCCTTCCTTTATTTCATCTCTAATGGTACTAAGTAGCTTTTGTGGAGAGGAGTTAGTTACCTGTTCTTCAATAGTCTTCAATGTTCTTGGGTATCTTCTGTTCCAGTGTGTTCCACATGAACTGGGGAAGATGCTGTGGTGTTGAATGCCTTATTTTTAGCCTGACTTACAAATGGCCCTTTTCAAAAATGCTGGAGTGCATGTACAGGAAGGAGGTTATGTTTTCAGATTGTTCCCTAGATTATTAGTTGCTGGAGCAAAAGTTATGGTTACTGGGGCTTTTTTTTTCTTAACTATCTAAAGTGGAAGGAGAACATAGAAATTAATTTCCTTCAAGGTGGTAAGAAAGTCATCCTCTTTTTACTCCCTGAACCCTGTTTTGTACTTATCAAAAATGTGGCTATTCACTCATCATTTAACACTGGATCAGGCTAAAGGGGATATTCTTCTTTTCTATAAAGTTTAGAAGAAATGGAAGAAAAATACAAAAACAGAGAATCAAGACCAGAAGACTTGCAGCTTATCTCAGAACTGAAAGACCTAATTGCAGAGCGGGACCAACTCATAAAGAAATTGATTGTAAGACTTCTATGCTCTCTTGGTGTAATATCTTGACAAATACAAAAGTTAATCTGATTCAAAGTGTTTGAAATGTATTTAAAGAACCAAACCTGCTAGCATGTTATTCATATTCTTTGACACATTATTCCTCTGGTTTCATAGACTCATAATAGTAAAACTAATTAGATACAGAGTGTTTCCCAAAATCGAGCATAATACATTATTACAAGAAGTATTTTGGTACATCCTTTATCAGGTGTCTCCTGCCTCCAATCCTGGGACAAGCCAGCCATGTAAGCCATATAAGAAACAGTTACTTCTGTGAGGTTTGTAAGACAAAGATCCTGATCCACTGAGCTTCCCAAATTCAGAGCACAACACCCTGACTTGGGTTAGTCTGATTAGATGCCAATTAAGAAGCAAGAAGGAATGAGGAAATCAAAATTGATTAAAGATCAGACTTTAACTATACTGAATTTTTTGCGGTACATAATCATTAGGCTGTGCTCACTCTCAGGACCATAGAACTGCATAAATAGAAATTATTTAGATTATTCCATATAATAATATATAAACATGAAATGCAATTTTTAGAATTACCAGTTTATTTTAAAATGTAAGCATAAATTTATTTGAGAACATTTTATGGGCAGATTTGGCCACTAACTGATTGAAAATGCATAAAAAGGAGTTTCTATCTGTTGTTCTTTTTAGGAGGACAAAAAGTTCTATCAGCTGGAACTAGTAAACAGGGAGACTAACTACAACAAAATGTTTAATGCAAGCCCTAATGTTGGTGTTATTAATCCATTGGTGAAGGTATGTTCCATGGACTTCATTGCTAAAGTAAAGAAAAAGAAATCTAAAGATACAGTAAAAAGGAAATATATATGTGTGTGTGTGTGCCTACATCTATACATAAATCACTCTTAAGAGACATGTTCAAAACAAAGAACATAGTTTTCCATTTGTCTACTTACTTTTGTGTAGGTTTGTTTCTTTTGTGTTGTTGAGAGATCCACTGATGCTGTTGTCCTGGTTTGCTTGATATTTGTGACATAAAACACAGTTCCTTATCACAAAACTGCAAATTTAAAATGGAAAAGTGACAGAAAGGCAATAGAGGGCAGAACTGTATCATGCAACAGAGAGCAGTGCCACCCCTAAATGGTTTTAGTTTTGTAATTTTTCTTGGTTATTATGGAAAGTGCAAGGGCACTTTGCACTTTTTGGGAAGAGCATTAGAAAGACAGCGAGAGGGGACAGTAAAAGGAAGGGAAGAAGGGTACCAAGGGGAAGCGTGTGAGAAGGGCATGGAATGAGTCTGAAGGAGGAAAGATGTAGAGTAGGATTGGAGAGGTGGAGTAGCAAGCCAGTATGGACAGTGGAGGCTGCAAGAGAGTGAGGTCAGTCTCTAGCCTTCTCAGTTATTGTCAGCACCTCTACAAGTGAAAGCACTTCAGTA
The DNA here is from genome assembly GCA_013399835.1 of Leptocoma aspasia. Taxonomy (NCBI): domain Eukaryota; kingdom Metazoa; phylum Chordata; class Aves; order Passeriformes; family Nectariniidae; genus Leptocoma; species Leptocoma aspasia. The sequence continues at coordinate 41,623 of VXAX01007790.1, read as the reverse complement.
GCAACCTTTGCCAGTTCCTGCTGAATAGCAGCCAGGGAAGGCTACTGTACACACAGGCATAGTAGCCTTCCTACAGCTTCAAAAGCCAGCAGCATTCCTTCTTGAGGAATGTGAACAGACTGTGGTAGAGTACCCAAGTACTATTCCTTTCCACCACTTCAGGAGTGAGTCCTCTGACATTTCCTTCCTCCTTGTGATAACCCATAGGTTATTTCACTTGCATGGAAGGGGAAGAGATTTGTGCCAGCTGTAGAGACAGAAGTTGGGAAGGTTCTGAAGCAGAGGCTAAAACCTAAGGGGCATAATCTGAGCAGCTCAGATGCTCAAGAGCTTCAGTGATCAAGGTTCAGGCTCAGGTTATTTAAAAGGAGATCTGTCTCCATTATTTGAGATCAGGCTGTGGTTTTTAGTCAGCCTTACTGCAGTTTCACATCAGAGCAGCATATTTCACACTTCTGCACAAACTCTGCTGCAAAATGTCAGTATTCTCCTATGATTTTCACAAGCCCAGCAGCTCTCCCAAGCTTATCTGGATGCCTAATTTTTATGCTAACTGCATGAAAGAAATTAGTTTGGGTCCATTAGAGACAATACCAGGACTTCATATACAATTTCAATGGTTGGTTGAAAATGTTGGAGGTCTGTCTGAACCACCCATTTATAAAGATGTAAAATGTAACCATTTACTATATAACCTTGTGGTTTTTGTGAAATCTGAAGTGTTTGGGAAAAGTACTTCAGCATCAGATTTCCATAGTGATAATTCACATATTTTTATAATATGCTTCTGTCACTTAAAATGTTTAGACTTTGAAAGTGTCTTGTATGCCAGAACATTCTGATCTCTCATTTCATGAGTTGTGGACTATGTTACTTTATTTTGTCAAAGCACGTACTGTGTTATTGGAGAATGAATTACAAAGAGACTGAAAATCTCATTCTCTTTTCTTTTTTTGTAAAAAAAGACAGAAGTTATGAGTTACTACAGGCTTTGCATATTTTAATGCAAAATTACAGCCATTGCAGTATGTGTTAGAGCTTCTCTAATTTCTGCAATGGATCTGTTTAGTGTAGTATTACATTCTTACATCTAAAGTTTCTTAATACTTTGCATGAATTTCATGGAAACAATACACAGTTTTCACTCTCCAGATTTGACTGCTTCAGAAGCACAGGTTGTTTTATAGAGAATATTATATAAATCATAGTATTTTTCTAAGCACTTTGATGGATAACACACATTTTCCAGAATTGAGCCACCTATGGAGCACACAGTTGTAACTACAGTTTGTTTAACACACTGTTTCAATTACAGTATATATTGTCTTGCCAGTGTATTTTACATACAAACTACTTACTTCTTGTTTCTTCAGCTACTACAGCAGACATTTATGGGAAAATCTTAGTTTAATCCTTTGTAGCTGATGATCATTCACTGTGATGCTTAAAACCCACTTTTTTTTTATTATAGCTTTCTGTTAAATTGTCAGGGTGTTTAATTGACAAGCACAAGTACGTGTCTGCAGTGAGTATCATTTGCATCTGCCAACACTGGAGAGGTCAGGCATTGAAATCAAAGCTAGCAGAGAGCCTAAGAGAAGAAAGTGCAAACTAACAATAGGACTCTCTCTGTCTCCAGCTGAACTCGTGCCCACCCTTGAATAGAGCAGCTCTCCTGTTTTAGGTGGAATTCTGGTTTAGCTGGAAAATTTAGCTGGAAAATATTATGTAGAAACAACATAAGATTCCACTTGTCTTTCACTTTATTTAGTTCAAATATAGGTAGTAAATACGCCCTTAAAGGGTTTTTCTCCTAGCTGCTTTGTTAGGGTTGCATATAAGTAATTGAAATAAATTATTTATTATATATTCCAGTAATACATAATTCATTGTATTTTTGAGTAAGGGATTTTTTAATTGCTCTGGGTATGTCAAAAACTCCTATTTTTTGAAATAAGGTGCTTTGAATTTTAGTATTTTGTTTGGACATGAAAAATGTGATAGAAGTCAGAAAATACACACCATGTCCTGTCAGACAGCCGTTTAAAAGAAAAGTGATAAAATTATTTGAAACATCCTTCTGCATTAAAATAGCTATAAAACCAGAGGGAATCACTGACTCCCTTGTATGATGTATTCTGAAATGTAAAATAGTGATATAAAAATAGATTTCCTAAATATTTTGAGTCCCTTGAAATACTGTCAAGAGAAGTACAGAGGGTATTGTAAAAAGAAATGTTCAGTTGTGCCATCTGGTGTCTAGAAGTGGCAGCTGTATTAGCATCAAAGCCAGGCTTTTTCTTTGTGCAAGATACTGGACTTCTGTACAATAATATTTTTATCTTTAACTATATTGCTATAATGCTTTGCTGCCTGAGAGGGTGTAATTGCTGTGAAAGAAGTGTAGGTGTTTTTCTAGGTTTCATGGTCCAGTTACTAAAATGTGCCTCAGTGATGAAGTGAAATGTGTTGGAGAGACCCATGTTTTTATCATTTAAATTTGCTGTAATTGCATTTGACAGCAGAGCTGTTTCACGAATATGAAGAAAATATTTAAGTAAACATGAAAGGTTAAACAGACTGAAAGGAAATTTTCCACAAGTTTGTCAATCTCCAATGTTGAAATATTACCAATACATGTTTAAATAGAACCAATGTTTCAATATAACCAAAATGTTATATTGAAAGATCATATACTCATGTGATACAGTCATTTATTATTACAGTAAATCATAATAACTTCATCATTTTGAGTAGAAATCCGATTTTTCTGTGAAAATTTGTGGTGTTCAGGTTAAAGCAAACAGAAAACTACAATTGGAAAAAGAGCCCAATTTGTCCCAATTCCTCTCCTTCAAAAAAACCCTCCAAACCAGCCACCAATACAACTTCTAAATTAGCCAATGTCCTCATCTGTCCTGGTGCAAGAAGCCTTCCTTACGTTTGTTATTTTTAATGCAGCAAAAGAAGAAGAATGATAAATCAACAAACAGGTTTGTGAGTGTCCCCAATCTAAGTGCTCTGGAATCTAGCGGAGTGGTGGGCAATGGACATCCAAACCGCCTGGACCCCATTCCTAACTCACCCATCCACGATATTGAGTTCAGCAGCAGCAAACCACTACCACAGCCAATGCCACCCAAAGAGCCCAAGATGTTTTTGAGGTGAGCACTGCCTCACCAATCCTTTTTTTGTTTTTGCCTTTTTTTTTTTTTTTTTTTTTTTTTTTTTTTTTTAATTTTTTTTTTTTTTGCTTAACTTTGGAAAATTTTGCATTCTTATTGAGCTGAATCCCACTTGCTGTATCAGCCTTTCAGAGGTACAAGTACTCTTACAGCATTTTTAATTTTTACATTATAATTATAACCTCTTTATAGTATTCCTTTTTATTGTAGACCTTGTTGAAATGTGAAGTATTCTCTCACTTTTTCCTAAGCCTTGAACTTTGAAAATGTTTATAAATACCTTAACAGAATTCATGTGCTTCCAATTGTTTACATATATGAACAATTGTTTAGATGTTTGTGTTATTTACTGATTTTCATTTAGGAATTGATACTAGCACGGAGGTTTTTTTGTTTAGTATTATGTGATAAAGATTTTTATGTAAGAAAATTATTTTCCATGCTAGGTGAATGTTTTGTGTTTCCTCTTTCCTCACCTATATGAAATTGTTTCATAGGAGTAACCTTACTACAGCAACAGGAAATGTACAGGCTTGGGTGCTTAATGCTGAGCTTCCAGTGATCAAAACCAGCATTAAAGTCTCAAGTAATTCTCTCACAAAATAATCTACTGAATTGAATAACTTAAAAATGGCATTTTAGAGGCAGGATTTTAATCTTTTATCTTGATATGCCCACATATTAAATGCACTGAAGTGCTGTACTTTGTATCTAGTAGGTGCTGATATCTTACCTCTAAGTTGCCAACTTAAAGTGAAATGTAGCTACTGGTTCCACAGCTGGTTGTTTGCTCTCTCCTTTGGTTTAATGCAAAAGATCACATACCTAGCAACTGCTAATTATAAAGGGAAACAAATGATAGAATCTAAAATAGATAAGGGAAAACAATATTTTTCAAGAAAACCCTCATAAAAAAAAAAAGTACTGTTGCTATTCTTTTTCCTGTGCATGTGGTGTGCATGAATATGCTCAGGTATCTATAAACATGCATGTGCATGACCCCATGGACTGTGATGCTGGAGTTTTCACTCCAAATTGTTTTGTGCTCTGTACTATCCTATAGTAGAGATTATTTTACTACCAATTTTTATTGATAAAGGATTTTGTGTAATTACATTTAAATTCTTCTTTCCTGCTCATTTTGTGAGAATGTTAAGTGTTCAAAGAGGAGCCAAATGCTGTTTGCAGCACAGCAGTTTGTTTTTTCTAGTATCTTGGCATATTTTAAGTGTGTGCATGAACAATTGCAAGTGATATTTGTGATGGGTATTATTACCAAAGTGTGTATTTCTGTTCAGTTGCCAGCCAATCTTTGTGAGCACATGTCTGCAAATATGATGTTCGCATCATATTTTTCAAAATTAACTTTACCACGGGAAAAGGATGCTAAAAGAGGACCTTCTGCAGTCATGCTTTTCAAGAAAACTCTTTTTATTCTTCTGAAAACTATAGCCATTTATGAGATTTAAAATCATGTTTTCCAAAATATTATTTGCCCACCCTGTAATGTGGCTTCTGAACTGACTTGTGCTGCTGATGCTCTCCAATGGAGTGGATGATCACAGATTCTATAGGGAGACATTAAGTCACATCCTAAGACACACTGATAATTAATCCATGGAAAAACAGACTGTGTTCCTTACTGAATATTCTCTGTGACTTTTTTTTTCTTCTCCTAACAGTTGTACTTTTCACGTAGTTGTAGGATAATTGTTTTTTTTTTTTCTTTCTGTGAATTTAGCCCTCCTCAGACTGATGCCTCACCAGTGGCTTCACCAGACCCACAACGCCAGGAGTGGTTTGCCCGATACTTTACGTTCTGAGAGATGATTTGTTTTTGTGGCACAGCGTGATGTGGACTGTTTATAAGAGCATGACCTTAAGTAAACCCTCATGTGAACAAGCTTTCCTGTAATTTGTCAAACACTGTGAATGAGAAAGTATTTGTCTTTCTGATTTGAAACTGCACTGTATTTCATGTTATATTTGTTGGAATCACCTGACATGGTACTATACAATATGTGTAATTATAACTATTATTTTTATTTAAAATGGAAGAATCTTTAAACTTTGTAATTACTACATAATAAATTTTGGTAGAACAAACATAATGCTTTCCCCCTTTTTCCTATAAATGTGTTTACTTTGATTTCAGGTAAGGCTTTTCTCCCAAATAACATAATTGCATGGTTACTATAAATACAACTTGAATTGTAAAAGGAAATATATGTATCTCTCACTCTCTCCAATTTGGGTGGGATATGTTTAATGCATACCAATTCTGTTACTTTGTAGCAGTTTAAAAACCTCTGGCTAACATTTAAAAGGAATAATGCTAAATAAAACTAGTGTAGCTGCTGGCCTTCAGAGCAGATGGATTCTGATAGAAGATGAAAAAAAGCCACAAACCAGGAGCTGTTCATTGGGGAGGGGGGTTGGCTCCTCACCTATTGCTTATGAGACTTCACCATCTAGTTATAATCAAGGATTTTATCATTGAATTTAATCAGAAACTGTTCCCACACGTTCTATATTTCTTTTATGAATATTAACAAAACCAAATGCTTGAAATATTTAGAAAACTGTTCTAGGTATCTCTGTGTAAATCAAGAATCTGCATTTTGAGCATATAGTCTTGCTTTGGATAAAATTCATGTCTGAAATGGAAAAAAAAGAAGCCACAAACAAACAGAAACCAAACTACACAACTTGCCCCCATTAATACATACTACAGATATACAGATCTTTCATTAAAACTTAGTTACCTTCCCTTGTCTATATTAAATTTTTTCTTCTTCTTAAACTATTTAACTGTTTTTCAGCTAGTGAGCATGATTCCCCAGTCTATACCTTTTATGATGTCAGTGTTGCTCAAGAAATTTGTTGCAGCATAGAGAAAACCAGAGCTTATTGTCTTTTTATATTTTTTTCATTCAAAGATTACCACAAATTAACTCACACTGGTAGTCTCAGGGAGAATATTGTCTTTGTTTTATGAATGTATTTTTAAGCTGAATCTCTTATCTTTTAAAAGCAGGAAAAAATATGTTTGAGTTATTTGAATAAGGTTCTAGTTAGCATATACAAAGGTCTTGAAGTTTAATATTTCATCTAAAGCCCTAACTGCATCCTTTTTTTGCTATATGCACAAAGGTAAATACCCAGATGAAGATACTTGCTAATTACAATGAGTTTTATATGTACTATATGTATAAATGAAAAATTTGTATGTTTTCTTATAAACAATATAAAAATCTTCTAAATGCACATTTAAAAACTTCTATCATATAATTCACCTTGAAAACACCACTGAAAGCTGTATTCTGGTGATGCTGCCATGGATTAAAAATGTATACATCAGATTTTCTGCAGATGGTGGACTCAACTGTAGGTATATGCAACTTTTTAACTCTAGAAGAAAGCCATATTGGGCAAAATGTCAGATTTCTTGGCTGTTACCCAAAATAAAATTCACAAGATCATTTTGTTACAATGTTCTGAAGCGAGTGTTGCGTATTTTTTCTTGCATGCTTTGCAAGGGATCTTCTTCCTTCTCCCATCCTCAGCTTCATTTGTGCATTTTCACATATGGAATGAATAACTGAACAGGAATACAAAGATAATGACCCCTACATTTACCTGTTCAGTGAAAGGTGTGCGCACTGGTTTTTACTAGTAGGCATCTGAATGTTGAAAAGCTCTCAGTTACCATGTCTGCCACAGTCAGCAGTTGTACCACTGCCTTATCAGTCTCCTCAAACCAAAAAAACAGCCAAAAAAAAAAGTCCCAAAACCAACCAAAAATAAAATGCCCAAAAAACAACCAGAGGAAACTAGGAAAATTTCTATTTTCTACCAAATGGCGTTGAGAACTCTGTAAAATGTATTCACAAAAGAAGTCAGTGTCTAGCTTTCGGGACTAAGGAACTTGCCACTGTGTTCCTGACGTTTGCAATATCTGCTATTCTGGAAAAAGCTAAAAGCGCATGCATTCATGAGTTCATAGGCAGCCCCAGGCTTGGCTGCCAAGAGACACACTTCAGGGTATAGTCTGGAGCCCAAGCTTCACAGCCACATGAACATCCAACCATATTTATGCTGCCTGGTCTAAATCTTTCCCTAACCTGTGGGACTCGTGAGCCCTTCTCAGCTTTTGTGCAGCCTTGCTGGCAGTGTCCAAATTGCACACTGTACCACCACCCTGACCACGGTATTAATGGGTGGTTCTTGTACTCCCCTGGAACAAACCCAGATTGAGGGCACACACTGTCTTCTGTAAAACTGAAAAACACAGCAGTTTTGTCTTCGTCTTCATTACCACACAAGACTATCAGGAGGGACCTGAAAGCAAAAATAGTAAAACTGGTTTATGTAAGGAAGGGCATTATTCCAAGTGGAAAGCATAGCCAAACCAGGCAAGTGTTCCAAGCCCAGGACAAGAGAGCTTTTCAGGCTGGTTAACCGCCAGCACTCTCTCCATCCACTAGTTTGAAACAATTACTTTTTCCTGTCCCATTTTGCACCATGATTTCAAAAGAGGCTATCTCATGGATTTTTGAAATGGCCTGATACATTTTTTGATAACTTCTTGTTGAGTAAACATTTCTTCATTACTCAGCTAAGCACAGAACAGTTACTAGTTACTATTAGATTATATAAGTTGATAAATAACTTGAGCTTTTTCTTGTGGGAACCACTACCTGATCATAGCCTTTACATACCAATGTCTGCTTCTTGCTCTGTAGTTGAAAAATCAGCTGCCGCAGTTGCAGGCAGCTGCACTGTTTTTTATAGTGCTGCACTGGTTGTTTAGGCTACCAGTGCAGTCTGAGGAAGCACACATGGACACCTCCAGGAATTCAGAGATGACAGCTCTGCCACTCCAGAAGCCAGGTAACTGTGCTAACAAATATGTAGCAATAACTGTGTCTCATTATTAGAAAAATAGCAGCACTATAAACTGATTAAAGTTGGCACTGAAAGTATATGCCAGACAAAGGGCTTGTTTTGAATTTTCATAGTCATCAATTTATATTTTAAGTGCAGATCTCAGCAGTGCCTTTGCAGCTGTATCTATGAAATTGGTTAGAACAGGACCATTTCATAAAACAAAATGTCTTTTTCTTCTAGAGACATATCTAGACATTAAAACACTTCCTCTTTATAATCCCCATGAAGCAGTCTTTTGCTGGAAAAACTGTTTCCTTCAGGTGAGGCTTTAAGCAACATCTACAAGTACCCTGAAGTTTGTGTTTGCAAACAATGCGGGAGAGGTAACTGAAGTTCCATCCACTGATTGACCAGACAGGAGTCCAATGTAGAAATCTCTTCTGATAGCATGTGGAGTAGCAATTCAGACAAATCTGTGAAGTTCCACACAAACTTTTTCCCCAAACATTCTAAGACCATTCCCTTCTTTGCTGGCCAAGCATTCTTCAGATGAACTCACGGATAGTAAGATAATGTAGTCAAGAGGTGAAGTAACCACTGCATCTTTCTTATTCATTAAAATCACATTTAAATAGGACTGCGAGTAAAAAAAAACCCAGTATGCAAGACATTAATTATCTTAGTTTTATTAAGGCACTGAAGTCGTTACTTTACATATTAAAGCATACATCATAACTTGATAATAAGGCATCTAAAGGATATTATTTTTGTTTGAAAAGTACTGATTTACCCCTCCACAAACTGTAAAATTTTGTATTAAAATACAAACTGTGTACATTTCTTTTGATACGTTTTTATTATAGAACTATTGGTGTTATTGTAGTACACTTTTTGGTTAAGATCTTACATGGGCAGTGATTTTTGTTTTGATTGCCTATCAAGAATTAATCATTAATACAGTCTAACAATGGGAGGTCCTGGGAGTGAGAAGCTCAGTGGAGAAAAGTTTTAAGATCGCTCAGCACTTTGAAGTTATGGGGACATTAAGCTGTGCTCTGTGATATTGCAAGACTTGAATGGATGTATGAAAAAGGTTCAAATACCTTTTCAGAGGTACCAAGAAAATATACGAGTAAAACAGAAGACAATCATTGAGACCCTAGATGTGCAATCTGTTTCTGTCTAACCTCTGTCCCTCTCCCCCTGTCCTCCCCCCCCCCCCCCCACATACTTCTCTGTTTCCTTTCTTTTTTTCTCTTTACCTCTTTTGCTATTAAATAAAACATTTTTTCACACCAACATTTAACCTCATTTTGTTTTAATCATGCTTTTTGGGTATATTTTGAACCTTCAAAGTTCTTTCCGTTTGGTATATAGAGACATAGTTTTCTTTGCTCTTCTGGGTTTAAACGGGATCTTAACAGCCTGGAACGATTTTGATACAGCATTAGCTAAAACCCAAAATATTTCAAATAATTGTAGAGCAGGTCACTGGATTGTTATACGCAGGGAAAAAATACAGATAAGAAACTATTCAAAATACCATACTGTAAATTCTAGGCAAAACCTTTAGAGCCTGCAGCAAACCCTGGTTTTTGGTTACATTAAGGAAAAAATCCCCTAACTTCTCAGACTCTGTTACGCCCTCATGAAGAAGGAGGAAGTGGCTCGTTTGTAGTGCAGCTCTCTCTAAAGAAGCCAAATTTGGACTTCAAGGTGTAACCCACGGGGGTGGAGAGGGAGCTTGTAGGAAGCAGCTTCAGCTGCCTCGGGGCTACCCCTGCCCACAGCCCCATTTGCCCCGCCTCGCAACCCTCCAGGCTGTGCAGGAGCAGCGTCTCTCTCCGCGGGGTGCAGAGAGCGGCACCACTGCACGGAGAAGCCGTGGGTGGATCTTTCGTTCCCGCGAGGCCGAGCAGCTGGAGTGTCCCCCGTGCCCACGGAGCGCGA
>VXAX01007790.1:2515-31538 GCA_013399835.1 Leptocoma aspasia | reverse complement strand
GGCCCGGCCCCGGTGCCGGGCAGCGGCGGGGCGGAGGGGCTGTGACGAGGTTTCCCTGCCCAAGCTCGGGAGCCGCGCCCCGCCCCGCCTCGCCTGGCTCCGGGATGGGCTTTCCCCAGGGAAAGACAAAGTTTCCCGCCCGGCGCGCGGCCGTAGCGGGAAGCGCCGCTGTGTGACCGCCTCCCTCCGCCTCGCCCCCGCGCAGGGACACCATGGTGCTGAGCGCGGACCAGGTGAGCCTCATCGGGCAGGTGTTCGAGTCCTACGTGCTGGAGCACCACAGGGACGAAATCCTGGGCATCCTGAGGGAGGCGGACGATCAGGCGCACTACCCCGTTGTCGTCGATGCCTTGACGCTCTTTGAGACCAACATGGAGATCGGGGAGTATTTCAACGCCTTCCCCAGCGAGGTGCTCCCGATTTTCGACAGCGCGCTGCGGCGGGCTGCGCTGGCTGCGCTGCAGGACAGCGCGGACCCGGCAGAGCTCAGCCTGAAGCAGAACCTCCACGCCAGGATCTCGGGTGAGTGGCGGGGCGGCCAGGACTGCCAACATTGCACCTCCCGGCCAGGACTGCCAACATTGCTTGACTCTTCAGGGAAACTGCCAAAATTTCCTTACTCTGTAACAAACTGTTGGGGCGCCGTGGAGTGAGTAAGTTTAATTCTTGCCGTTCCAGTGTTTGAAGTAGTAGGGAATCCTTAGTGTTCATTAAGCAGCAAAGGACACGTGCAAACACGTGGATGTCTGTAAACCAACTCCCAAAAGAAAAGCTGTGGCCGTCCCCGCTGGCCTGCGTGCAGTGGTTGGTGTCTCTCGCTGGGTCAGAGCTTACACTAAAGCCTTTCCAGGGCAAAGACTCCTCAAAGCAGCAGCTGGCCTTACATTATTTATTTTAGACAGAAGGTGTAGAGAGAAGAAAACGAAAGAAGGAAAAGAAAGTCCTGGAAAAGAGGTTTTAGGGGAAGATAAATAGTTCCTAAGTTTTACTGCAGGTTGACTTCCCTGCCATGCCAGTTGGATCTCAGTCCTTATTGGCCATCTTCCAGAAGAGGCAAAGTCTAAATTTTGAGTTGTCTTGTAACAATTTCACCCGAAATTGTTGAATTTTATGCTTAGCTGTTATAAAATTGCTTGTCATAAAATTGGAATGAACTGTTGGAAGGCATGATCATTAATGGAGGATTCAGTAATTGCTTCACTGCCAGATGATATATCATTATTCCTTATTATTGGGAAATTTTTAGTAGCTTTGAGGTTTGGTAAATGTGGAGTGCAGGTTCTGGGGTTGAAATGTCTTTTTTGCCAGTTGCGGGAAACTAGGTCAGCGGTGGCACCATCCCTTCTGGTCATTTCTGATCAAAACAATTTGGAGCAATAGTCTGCAAAGCCAAGAGCTGGCAGCCTGTGTTTCTCTCCCCTGCCCTGTTGTGGAGTGGCTTATGATCATTCAGTCTTTTGGCAGCTTGAATTTGGATAAATCACAGGTGTTAAATAGGCCTGTGTTTCATTCCAGCGAGTCTCCATAAAAATGTTGTAATGACAATGCATACATCAGAAATATATTTAGCCTGTGGTATTCAGGTGCTGAGGAGCCTGTACACAGCTGCTGAGTATGTGAGGTAAAAGCATGCCCCCTGTGCTCTACTGAAATCTGACCTCGGGCACCTTCCTGTACCTATGAAAGCAGGAGTGAGGTAAAACTTTCCTCCTAGTATTCTGAGATGCATTTACATCATTCAGGGCTTCAGCATGAAAAAAGACTTCAAGTATGATTATTTGAAAAGCTGCCAGGAAGTATTAGAAGGAATACAGCAAGGAGAGATGATCTCTGCATGAGTAGTGGTGTCTTTAAGACATTGCTTTTCCTCTTATAAGCCTCTTGCTGGAGCTGATCATTCCTGCCACAGTGGTGTTTTGTCTAAATATTCCCTTATCAACCTCTGGCAAAATTAGCCCCCTTGATCAAATAGTTTTAATAACTGATAAAAGCAATTGACTGATCATTGGTAGGAGTCAGCAGACTCACAGATAATTCCATCCATAAACTGGAGAGAAATTGGTGAAGGACAGGGGGAATTATCCTTGAGAGGTCCAGCTGGATCAAAATAACATCTGTCCACAGAATTTGGTTAATGTTCTGTACCACCAAAAGGCTCGCTGCAGAAGAAACAAAAGAAATAACCTGAATTTTCTAAAGCCTTTTTCCACCCGAATTTTCCCATGATACTGTTACCTTTTAAGTGGATGCCAAGTTCTGATTACCTTCAGGATTCTCATCTTGGAGTGCCACCTCCCATTCCCATGTCAGATAAGGAGGGAATGGGAAGGTGGTGCACTATTCTTGGTGGGAGCAGCAGGCAACTACCAGGAGTGTGGGTGATGGAATCTGTGTGTCAGGCTTGGAATTAAGTGAGGAAAAGTGATTTTGCATACAGTAGATGTAAGAAACAATGTAAGAAACAATCTCAACACCTTCTACCAATATGGGCAGGGCATCTAGGGGTTCAAAAAAGGATTGAAGGAGTGTGGATATGCAGTAATTAGTAATGGATGATTACCCTGAGTTCATTGAAGAAAGTAAAAGTTCTTTATCTGAATTTCAGCATTGTAGGAATTTCACTGTATAGCTTCTACCTTTTGCTACAAATCCATGAAATGATTTTTCCTTATCCTTGCCTGAGCACCACTGTGTTTGTTACTGAAGGCTAAGCTGCCTCTGATATTTTTGATAGCTTTTTTGTGACTAGTACAGTAAAGTTGATTCAAAGAGGCACATACTCAGTTAAAGAGTTTGTCAAGCAGTCTAGTATGACCAGAATGAAGGCTATTCTTTGTCACATTTAGACTCTTGTCTCTTCAAAATTCACAGAGATGATCATCATATATCCTGACAACAGTGCTGCAGCTCTCTCTAGTGTAAGATGTGATGCATTTTGCAAAGCTTTTTCAGGGGCAGCAATACTGAACTAAGAAAAAAAAACCCAAAACAGGTGGAGAAATAACGGATTTTTTTTTTCCCCCTGAACTGACTAGAAATGCAAATCTGTGGTAGAATGAAAATTTCAACAGGCTTGGTAGAACATTTAAATAGCTTTATTACAGTCAAACAGAAAAAAATTGTTTGCAGTTTTACAAAATACTTCCTTTTCCTGATTATTTAATTCTACTTTTTCTACTTTATTCTCTTACCTTTTAAAATTAGTTCAATAGTTAAAAATATTTTCTTTGAACAAAAGCAGAAGGGCAAGTGTTGCTTAAAAGCATCAAACCAGAATGTCTGAAATAAGGAATTTGGCTTTGAAAACACTGAAATTAATATTATTTTTTTTTCAGCCAAAGCCACTGAGAAGATTTGACCTAAACGCACAAATAGTTTCAGTCCCGTTAGAAACGTCATTTTGTAGTAGATTTGTAGTTCTACATCTGTTTCCTAGCTCTAATTTGGAAGTAAAACTAAGAAATTTATTTAAGTTTATAATTATTCATATCTTGTAGTCCATTACTAATTCCTGAATAGGCAATATTTTGGTCAGGTGAACATTTCAAGACCATTTACTTTTATAAAGACTTCATAGGTTGTTGAGATTAATATTGCTGAGGATTTCAGACCCTCTGGTGCCAAGGGCTGGGTGAACACTGTAGCGGGATCAGCACACGACTGAACTGGCTGCTGGGGTGGAATTAAAGGAGAGCAAGTGGGAAGTGTCCTGTCACTATGCATTTGAATGTACAAGTGAATTTGCTTTGGCTGCGTTCATAACCTCTTTACATTCTTTTTATGCTATCTTCCTTGTGCTCAAGGTTTACTGGTATGCAAGGTGGATTTAAGGTCAAATGCTCTCTGACAATGAGCTTGCTTAGACTTGAGAATTTACACAAGATTAGTAGCTACACCTGTTTAACTGCAGGAGTAACATTGTACCACAATTAAGTAGCATAACTAAAAGTTTGTCATTCAGATAAACTAGTTGTAGAATAAATGGCATCTGCAAAAAGAAAATCTGAATTAATACAGATATGAGAACATCAGGATGTGTTTCCATTAATGGAAACTGTTCATGACTATGCACCCCTTGGCAAGAGTGGGAGAGTAAAATGGCAACATTTTCAGCTAGTGCTCAGTGTCTGATGATTTTCACCATGTGAGTACAGTGAATCAGATTTATGGTACAACAGATGAATACTTAAATCATGTTTATGAAACACTAACAACAAAGGCTACTGTTCAAATGTCTGGCATGTTTTCTGTTTAACTGCATTTTAAGTCCTTGTTTGATAAGCATAACCTTATGCTGCACATATTTCTGTCTAACAGGTTTGCCTGTTTGCCCTGAGCTGACTCGAGAGCACATTCCTAAATCCAAGGATGTGGGACACTTTTTGTCTGTTACTGGGACTGTCATACGTACCAGTTCGGTGAAGGTTCTGGAGTTTGAACGGAGTTACATCTGCAACAAGTGCAAGCATGTGTTTGTTGTCAAGGCTGACTTTGAGCAGTACTATGCATTCTGTCGTCCAGCAGCCTGTCTCAATGAAGAAGGCTGCAACTCAATCAAGTTCACGTGCCTCTCTGGAACAACCTCTTCTCCTACCTGCTGCAGGGACTATCAAGAAATCAAAATTCAGGAACAGGTAAGGAAAAATAACATAGACAAAAGGGGAAGGTATTAAAGTATAGATGTCTACTGTTGTTTAAAACAAATTTTCTGAGAAGACTGAAAGAAGCCAGGTAACCCACTGGTCAAAGAGTTAAAAATTAAGCCAACATGTAGACCATACTTCTGTTACTGGGTAATTCCATTCAATATTGTTCAAAACACCAGCAGTCAGTAAATAGATGAAATTTCCATAGATGAAATTCCATTCCACCTTGAATCCCTGTAACACCAAGTGTGCATTCTTTCTCTAAGCACTTCCTGTGCATGATGCTGATGTTCAACACTTGTTCTGAGGACTAAAGCTAGCCCAATGTTGGCCAGGGCCAGCTGTATCTGTGCAGTGTGATCAATCTGTGGTGTCTGCAAATGTTCTTCCCTTCAGCCAATATTAAACTCAACATTTATTGCATATGGGATCCTTACAGAACCTGCATACAGAATTTGACTTTGTTTTCTGATGGTAGCCCTGGGTGGAAGTACAGACAAGGTGGAGGAGAAATGTATGAAGTTAGAAATTAAGGTCTTAAAAGTTCAGAATACCAAAAAATATAAGGGAATAAACTTTCTAGGAAATAAGTCCTATATTGCATGAACATATAATGATTGTTTCTGACATATGGAAAATCTCTATAACTTATATTTTGTTATACTGTATGACACAGAGATCTCACTGATAGGAAGGATTTTCAGCAACATGGGCTTGTTAAAAACAGTAAAGTTAAACTGGGAGTGAATTTCCCTTGTGTTTCCTACTGAGCTCTGCAAATAACTGTGCATGTGCCATCAGTACTGACAGTGATGTGAACTGCCTGTGGCCATTTAGATAATACACAAGGGTGAATTAACCTTCCTAGGCACCAGAGAGTGAATACATTTAGAATTCTAGCATGTATGACTTGGGCTGCAGAATGAAAAGGTACTTTTGACTGTTGTTCTTGTGCAGTGGATACTCTCAAAACTATTGCAAGCTCTAAGTGTAAATGAAAAGATTGCTGTTTGGAAATGGACTGTGACAAGATTGCACAGACTTTGCCCTGGGGAAGAGAAAAAGAATTACAGGAGTTACTGGCACATTTGTCAATATATATTTGGATTTTCCTGGTTTTAATTTAATTCTTGACACCTAGGTGTAAACTTAATCTCAAACTCTCAAGTCATGGTTAAATACCAGAAAAGTACATAGAATATTCTCTCAGTATCTACTTCAGCGAAGGATTATCTAACCCATGCACATGCTTCAATACCCAAAGTCAACTTCACATATTGAAGAAGTATCTAGTAATAACTCAAATTATAATTTAAAAAAAGATCAGGTCTTTCAAATTACCTCTTTTAGTGAGCTTTCTTCAGCAAGATATTGAAATTTCACAAGATCTCCCAGCACCGAGCACCTTCTGCTAATTTAATACCCAATCCCATTTCCCTTAATATCAGCATTAAACTTTCATTTTTAAGTTCAGGACAACATTGGTATCCTTACTGTAAGTTTTGTGATAAAAAGCAAGAGCTGACCTCAGTTCCAGGAAAGGACAGTAGGCCAGAGCAGCTGTAAAAAAAGCTGTAAAGGCTTTTGAAAGGTACAGTTCTTAAGAAGTGCTTTTCCTTCCATCACCTAGGTTCAGAGGCTGTCTGTTGGAAGTATCCCTCGTTGCATGGTGGTTGTTCTGGAAGATGACTTGGTGGACAGTTGCAAGTCTGGTGAGGATATAGCATAAATTACCTATGTTTGTACCCACAGGCATCTTCAGTTTTCCATTTGAGATGAATTTCTGTCAAGTGGCTGTCAGTTCTGGGGGCTCCTCGAGGGAGGTGTGTTCATCTGTCACGTTGTTGTTTCAGGCTGAACCTTAGCGTGGCAGCTGATGATCATTCTAGAAAATGTCATGCACCCCCAGGTTACATCTTGACTGTTTGACAGATCAGTTTCAATAAGTAAGGTGTTGTGACATACAGAAAGCACATTAAACCTTGTTAGTGTAGAACACCAAACCTCCCCAGGAGATTGGGTCACACAGCGTGAGGTGCCCCTCCATAGGTTCAGAGAGCCAGGAAACCTGACCTCCTATCTAAGGAGTGCTGCAGGTAGAAAAAGCTACTTGGCATTCAAAGAAGAAGCTAATTGGCAGGAGGATGAATGAAGAGTGGACTGAAAATTCTCAGATAGGCACATTTCCACAGGAAATTAACTAGTGGTTGTACTTTCTCAGAAGAACGCTCTAGTCAGAACGTTAACAGGTGATTCTGGGGTTCATCACAAAAGTTACCAGAAGCCAAATAAGTTTTGACTAATTCTTTTTTTTTGTACAATCAATCTAATTGAAAGAGCTTCTACAGTTTACCAGGAATTCCTCTCTTCTAGAAGAGGAAACAAGCAAAGGTATATCTTTAAGAATTCACCTCCCTTAAACAGAAGTGGAAAGACATAACAACTTCCTAACACAGACTTAAGCAATTTACCTTATCTTTGTTTTAGACTTCCAGTAACTGCAGGAGGTTTTGCTTTTTGTTGTTAATTTTTTTAACCTTGTTAACTGTAACACAGGATCTAGATGCCATTATTGTGCATTACAGCTATCTGAAGTGTCTGCATGTCTCAAGTCAGATGTTATTTTACTAATTTTTGTTGTTACCTCTAGGAGATGACATCACAGTCTATGGAGTGGTAATGCAGAGGTGGAAACCTTTCCATGAGGGTGCACGCTGTGACTTGGAGCTTGTTTTACAAGCCAACTATGTTAAAGTGAACAATGAGCAGCTAGCAGGGGTTGTAATTGATGAAGAAGTTCGCAAGGAATTTGAAGACTTCTGGGAAAGGCACAGGAATGATCCCTTAGCAGGTTAGTAGTTGAAAGCTTTTAAGTAGGCACTTGATTGGATGGGGATGAAATCAGGAGTGAAAATACAGTGACTAAACACATTTTCCCCTCATTATCCTATCTCACCACCCATTGATCAATTTTTATATTTTTTTCACTACAAGAATACAAAATTCTTACTTTAGTATTACTGGGGTGGGGGCAGAAGGAAGTACCAAACCTACTGCATTGATCTTCATTCTCTGAGCTTTCTATTTAAGTCTTTTTTGGAACATTTATTAAGAAGAAATGAAAAGGAATGTAAGTATAAGAGGAAAAAATGTTTTATAATCAAGAAAGAAGAATCACATTTCTCAGAAGAAATAGTGTGGACCAGGTCTGCCTTTAGTCAACACAGCTGTTGCCTCTGGGGCTAGAGAGCTGACACACTGTCTCTGCATCCCAAATTAAGCTCTGAATCTTTACCATAGGGATTAGCACATCCCATGTTTAACGTAACTCTTGGATGCCTAGGTCTTTGAGTTAGGTGCAGGAGAGCCTCTCAATTCATGGTGGCTTCCAGAACAGTCAGTGTTCAGTATGCTGGGTCCTAAACTTACCATGGTCCACACTCAACCAACCTGGAATTACCAGTAGTTATGTCTGGAACTCTGTCCCTCTCCATAATCTGAGTGCCTTCTCCTCAACTCTGCAGAAGCTCAATGGACTCTTCACGGTCTCCATCTCTGAACTTTACTAGGCTGACAGTCAGTCTTGTAAAACCCTGGAAAAGGCTTAATCTTTCTTCTTTAAAGACAAACAGGAGGAAAAGCAGGTGGGAACCTCCCTCAAATGAGCATCCTCACAGTAAGAAAGTGTAGATCCTGTCAATGTTAAAGATTCTTCAGAACTGCATTTCCCGGAAAGCAATTTAACTGCTAGCTTGCTGCTGTTTGGAATGATTTCTTCCGTCTGCTATTTGGAGCAAGCATATTTCTTATCACTATCATTAGAACTATTCAGAAAGTAACTCTGGATCTTCTTTGAAGGTCCCTTTCAATCTTTGATTCTCAGGACAATTTTTGGAAGCCTGCACGAGCAATGTGATTTTATCTAATATTACCCATTCTGAATAAATAAATTTGAAGTGGCTACAAGAAAGTTGAGGTGGCAATTAGAAGGACCCTGACTGCCCAAGGTGTCTGTTTCAGTCTGTCTGAATTTGAGTTGAAATTGAGGGCAGAGATCAAATCTGACAAAGGAGTCTGAGGCCACAGAATGTGTGTGTACCTGTACTGTTTTTCAAGAGATAATGATAGCTACTACTGCATTTTTTGTCAGTCACTTTATGATGCTAACTCCTAACCGTGGAGTTAAATCTTGAGCGGTGCGTGGCTGAACAATGATCTTAAAATTTCACTTTTGGATGGACAAAGATGTGTTTAATTCCTTCAGAAGACTCCAAACAAAACACACGTTCAGTCATCCATTAGGTCCCTATATTTTGCCAGTACCATGTACTTCCATCTAAATTTAAAACATGAAGTTAAGCTCTCAAAATGGGCCACTCTCTTTTATTTCCTAGCAAGCAATGGAAGTAACACACGGCATATAACCTGAGACCCCTTATGTGCTGGTAGTGTCAGAGTCTCAAAGGACAGAATTAATCCTGTTGCATATCTTCCACACCATCAGCATTTTCAGAGCAGATTGAAATATTCTGCTGCTGGAAAGAGGCTATAGTAGGGAGGAGGAGAAGGACCTGTGACACAGAAGGATGAAAGGAGAAGGAAAGTAACAATGAGAAAATGAGCACACTATGTGTGCACAGGTTTCAGGCAAAATAAATGTTAGTAAATGTAAGTTTTCTTAAAAGTTAATAAATTTTTCTAAAAAGTTAGTAAATGTAAGTTTTCTTAGTTTTCTTTAATGTACAACACACCAGTTTCCAAGCCAACATTTTGAAATCTGTAAACTCCTAGGTTTCATAGCTTCTACACTTGTAAATGTGGAACAAAAGAATTTGCATGATGGCATTTCATTCCTTAAATTGCAATAGGATTGGCTTTGCTGCTTATGATTGTGACTTACTTAACCTCTCTATAATGAAGGAAGTTTGAATTAAACAAATGTTCTAGGTCCCATTTAAAGAAAAAAAAATTAAAATCTCCTTCCTACCCTATTCTTCTTGCCCAAATTATTTGTCAGTGTACATGGGAAACCAGGTTTTAACTCTGCTGAGTGGCAATTTTGCTCCTGTTTTAGGGAGGAATGAAATTTTGGCTAGCTTATGTCCTCAAGTTTTTGGATTGTACCTGGTGAAGCTGGCTGTAGCCATGGTGCTTGCTGGTGGTGTGCAGAGGACTGATGCTGCTGGAACTCGAACCAGAGGTTTGTATTGTTTCTAACAGTTATTTCCACACCTGTCCTCACCCACATCCCCCCTCACCCTTCCAAAATCAAACCAGTAAGAACCTGAAAGCATAATCATTCAATTTTCTTGAGTGAGAACAAATTTTAATCAATTATGACTATTCTTCCAAAATCTCAGACAAGTTAAAGTGGGTGTCTCGACTTCCTCTTTTTATTTTAATTTTTCCCACATAAAACCCAATAGAAGCAGACTTTCAGGTTTCCATTAGGTAGAATATTAAAGGCAGCTGTTTTATCTAAAACATCTCACGTTTTATTGTATAAGTGACATTTTGAATTTATTTCTAGTAGAATATTCTCAGCAGTATTTGGCATCAAAGGATGGAATCTTAATGTTTCCTTAACGTGGATCACTATAGTACATTAAAAGGAGAAATTAAAGGAATAATTTTACTTCCTAATGGCAGACTTTTCCATCTGTGATTGTCACCACATCTCACTTAGTCTTGTAACTCCAAGTTACCTGCCTGCTGATTCTCCTTCTGTTGTTATTAGATGGCAAATATGCCATGTGCTAGGTGGTACACAGGTCATAATCTATGCAGGTCATTATAATTTTTAAAAGTATGTCTCTGTATACATATACAGGATTTTCTTAATGCTTCAAGAGCTAAATAAAATTATAGACTTTATATTTGATTTGAAGCTGGATTTTGTAGAAAACAGTGAAAAAAATTTAGAGCACTTTACTGAGATTGTAGCAGCCAAATTATTTCCTTCTGTAATTTCACTGTTATGAAAATATAAAGTGGTGTAACTGTTGGCATAGAATTAATTAAAAGCAAAACAACCTGCTGATTTTATTAGTCCATTTTGCAATTTAATTTAAATAACTGAATAGTAGAATGGTAATTAAAACCTGGTATCCTTCTGTTTCATATTCAAGAATGAGCTGAGTCTGAGAAACGAGCATTCTAAAATGTAAGAACTCATATTACAGGAAGTGTGTCAAATACCTGCTAATACTTTACAAATACTTCATTGTAAATATTTGTGTCTAGATGACTTTATTAAACAATGTATTTATCACACCAAATAAATAGTGCAGAGTTACATATTTTAATGTATATGTAGTGCTAAATTTTAGGTGAATATGACAAGTATTATTTAATCTGAGCATTTTGTGTCAGTGTTTGTCTGTATATGAACTGTCTTCTCCTACATCACTGTTTACCCCCAAGGTGAATCACATCTTCTCTTGGTTGGAGACCCAGGTACAGGGAAATCTCAGTTCCTCAAGTATGCAGTTAAGATAATGCCACGCTCTGTGCTTACAGCAGGAATTGGATCTACAAGTGCAGGTATGTGCTTCTTCAGCTGTAACAGGTTATCTCTTCACTCAAGTGTGTTTATATAGAAGCCTTCTATGTATCTGAACATGTGTGCTCAGGTTGTTATGAGCACAGTTGAAGCAGAGAACTGCTGTGGAGGCATATGAGGCCTGATCTGACTCTGCAGTCCTGCCCCTTTGTATCCATGAAGGACTGTGATGAGCTTCTAGCAGGGAACCTTACAAGCCTCATCCAGAGGCAGCTCTCAATGCTTTGCTAGAGGAGAGTGATCTGGACCTGTATTTTTAGCATTTCCCAGCTATGACAAATATGCCATCTTTCCAGAGCTCACACTGTGTGATGAGCTAGCATCATTTGGTTTCTCCTGAACAGATAATCTCCTCTCTTCTTTTATGTATTCTGTCTAGGTGCCAGTTTGATTTCTGTTTGCTTTCTGGAAATTCACCCCTGTGCTGAGGAATTGTTTCTTACTCATGAAGATGGTTTTAAGATGGTTTCAGAGAGCAAATGGGGTTTTTTCTTCTTTTTTCTTTTTTTTCTCTTTCTTCCTTTTGTTAAATTTAGGTATGTCCCAGCTGGCTCTCAATGCCGGGCACCTTTGCAAACGCTTCTGGGATAATGTACAGGGTCAGATTACCTCTGCCAATGACTTTATTTGAAGAAATGAATATACTACTTGTATGTTCAAAATCACAAAATAATTAGGGTCAAATCCCAGTGTCTCAGCTAGCATGTGCAACTTGAATATTTCTCAGAGAGTGCTGCTTATCATGTTATGTCTGGGAAACAGCATTATTTGTACACAGGAGAACCAGAGGATAAATCTTCCCCAGTTCCACAGCTATGTATATACTGAGTCTTCCACAGCTGTGGAAGTGGAACCTGATGCTGAACATATACACTCCTGTGTGCAGGGAACTTGTTATGAAACACATATGCCTCTGATTTTTCATTCAAACTGTTAACAAATAGGTCTGGAGAGAAGCCAGAGAGAAAATTTTGGTTTAGCATAATCTTTTCTCTACTTTTTGTTCTGTCTTAAGAATTGAGAACAGTCTGGATAATTTCAGATTTGCTAGGGGACCTGCAGTGACCTGGAGTGAAATTTTGCCATGTACTTCAATGTGACTTTGCCCGTTTTTATAAGTAGTGATTTCTTGTGTCAGTTGCTCTCAGTCTCTGATGTTGCAGTTGCCTTCTTCACCACATCTCCCTCCCATGTTTCACCTTCCATATGATCTGGTTTCCAGCTCAGCCATGATGGCTAGGTTCAAAGACATTTCCCTGAAAACAAATATTGCAGTTTATACACTTACTGTGGTATATGTGCACTAATGATGCGTGGAGGTAAAGTTTCATATCGTGAAAGGATTGTCTTGGGCCTTTAGATCATCCATATTTCAATTAAATATTCCTTATTTTTAAGAAACTTCTCTCTCAGTCCCTTTTTTCAAAATCTGACAACAGCACCAAATTTCTACTTTTAGAGTTCTTCAGGACCATTATCACAAGTAAAACTTGAGTGTCTAGCAAGGAATCTTATTAACTTAGTTTAATTTCAGGTAACCTTTCCATGGCTAGAACTGCTGGACTGAGGTATTAATTCTTAGACCAGGAGTTTGGATGTTGTTCGAATTACTATTTTCTTTGCCTTTTCTGTGCAAGGAGTGTCTTACGAATCTGCTTGTAGCTAGCTGTACCTAACATTGACTTTTGTCAACTTGCACTCTGTGCAGAAGCTTCAAATTAGTTTGGAGAACTATTAAACTGCTTTACTTTCCTTGTCATAATTGAACACTTGGAATTACCATTTTCGGCTTTCCCATGAGAGGACAGTCCTAATGCACATTCTTCCCTCCAGTGTACAAATATTAAATCTGTAAGTTTCATTTTCAGCTAGTTCCTTACTGTATATAAAAAGCAGTCTGAATTGCATTTAATTGCTGGCTCTGGGATAACAGTCCACATGGGCCAAAAGACACACCTGAGATTTGGTAAACCCTGAGTAGCTCCTAAAAGCTGGGTCTCTCTTTTAGAGAAAACTGCCACTATCTAACCAGCCTTTAGTAAGATTCTGTGTACACTGACATCTTGTGCCCTTTACCCATCTGGTACTGTTTTAGGACACAAGCTGATTTAACAAGCATTGAATTAGAATCCTGTATCCCAAACTGTGTCACATCAGTTTTACTTGATTTTCTGTACAAGTATTTATTTGTAATAGGACAGTGTATTAGGTCTTTAACATTCTCCTTGTGCCAAAATTCTCTTTTCTTTCCTGGTATACCTTAGGTATCACCTGCTCTGAGATCCACTAGGATACTTTGTGCCCCTGCAGCATCATGTGCCTGCTGCAGTCCATTAACCCACACAGACCGGACTGGAATTGGCTTGCAAGAGTGACCTAACTCCTGCAGCTTAATTTGCTGTTGGGCCTCTGCTCTTTCAATGAGGTTCCTGCCTTCCCCTGCACTTTGTAAACAAAGTCTGTGCTGTGTTACCGGATTCAGAAAGTACAACCCAGGAGAAAACCCTGCTTTCTTGCTGAAGGTTTGGAAGACCTTCGTCTTTTTATCTCACCCACAGGCCCAAGTTGCCCGCTTGCTGCAAACAGCCCTTACAAGTGACATAATTTGTTGTTTTGAAAAAAAACAGAACTTTACCTCCACTCAGTGAAAAAGTTTCTGAGCTTACTTTTTTTATTAAGTTTCCTTTCTTGCAAACACTTGGCAGAAATTTTCTGTTGCAAATTCTCTACAAGTTTAGGACTTACATGAGGAACGGGGATTTGTTCCTCCCACATCTCTTTAATGACATTTGGCAGGCAGACCAGCCCACATGCAACAATTCAATGGTAAAAATGTATTTGACCACTGTAGGACTTCGTGATCTGTATATGAAAGATGGGGGAACCATCTGTCCCACTGTTTTTCATTCTGTCTACACTGTTTTTTTTACAGGCCTGGTTCATTCTCCCTGACTTGTCTCTCATCTGAGAATCACAGAGTCATTCATCTACCTTTTATTTTTAGAAATTGATACACAGTTTTCCATAAAGATAGAGACTTAGGGAGGCTTAACAAGATCTCTCTGGGAGTTCTCACCTTACTACTGAGTTAAATAAACTGTTTTGCAGTCCCCGGAGGCACAGTGCCGCTTATGTATATTTGGATGAGATAACCTAGTAAGAAAATATTTCATTTACCTCTGGAGCTTGAGATTTGCAGTGATCCAATGGTGTGCAACAGGAACCAATGCATGCCAGCTGCTGGCAGGTCTGGAGCTCATGGACATCCAGGCCAGAGTCATTCTGCTGCTTGCTAGTGCATATTTGACTGTTCACATTTCTGAAAATTGTGTTTGGTGTTGTGTCCCTCCACAGATGGATTGCTTAAAGAGTTTTGTGAACTGTATTTAGAACAGCTTGCCTAATAATCTGGGAGACTATCAGCTGTTTCTCCAGCTCTCCAGTTCTGTATAACGTGCCTTTCTGAGCTGTGTGACAGGCACCCTTCTGGCCTCTCTAGAGCCTCTGCAGAGCCTCGCAAGTACTTCCTTTTTGCTGGTATTTTGCCATGTCTAACAGTGTCCATATCATGCCAACAGCAGTTTCCTACTGATTTCCTTTCTTTTCATTGAAGGGAACTGACTCAAGGGGAAACCACCTCTTTTCTTCTTTCACAGTAAGCTTTCCCCTGCTAGGTAGTTTTCAGGTGCTAACAGCTGTCTCTCCTCTGATCCATTAGAAACCAATCCAAAGTCACTGACATGAGGCATCCAGCTGTGGTTATAAATAGAGTACATGGTGTCAGTATCCTGAGGTATGCAGGACTCTGAAACTGGAGATATTTTTCCCTCTGTGTAGATGTCCAAATTGTCCCTGTGCCTTCCCTAGTTGATAGAAGCCAAAGTAGTGCCAGGAAACCATTTTCCACCATGGATTCATACCCTGTCCCTAATAAAGTTAATACAGATGCAGCCTTTAGGTCACTTTTCTCTGATCATCACTTCTACCATGGGATTGTTTTCCTGAATACTTATAATTGTACATGAACTTGAAGTATTTTCTATCAGTATGTAACCTGGAAAGATTTTCTTGAGAGCATGGCTTCACTGGCTGTTCCTTCAATGTCTGGGCCTCAAGTTGGAAAGGTTAGCTCTATAGGAACTAAACTTGTTGAAGGAATGTCTAGAATGAAAAGTCTACTAAACTTGTTGAAGGAATGAAATTTGAAGCTGTGATCAAATATTGTCAGACATGCCCCATCTGTAACAATGTCCCATCTCTTCTTTAGCTCTCTTAAATTCTTCTCAGTAATGCTGTTCCAAAATGGCTTTGTCCTGAGAGCTTACCTTGACTACCTGTGTAACAGAAATTATTTAGCCCAAGAAATACCTGTCTTGAAAAATTTTGGTTTTTTCAAACATCTTCATATGCGACGGCCCACAGTTAGGTTGGATGGGAAGTACTGCAGGAACAGTATCTTGTCATGTTGGTTGAAGGTTTCAGGTCTTACACACTTCTAACAACTCCAGGCCAGCCTTCATCAGACTTTTTCATCCTGCTGTTGAAAGGGCAGGCATTTCAAGCAGTTGATTTTTAGATCGATAACAGATGTTTTCAGCATTTCCTTTACCATACTGTGAAGCTCCTCCTTTTCAGTTTGTGTAAGTGGAGATCTGCCTCACCCTCCTAGTGAGAAAGGACAAACTGGAGGGCACCTTTATTTTGACAGGTTGGCCTCCTTGTCTCATGGGGCAAGGGAGTTTTGAAGGGAGACCAAAAACTCTGTAACAAAGTTTCTGCCAGTTCACTTTAGCCAGTTCTTAACACTGATGGCCACATGTAGCTGTTGTCTCTTGCACCTGGTGTAGCCCACACACCTTTCTTCTGCCTTTCTCTTGTCTGCAGCCATACCCCTCGGGCCATGGACTGTGAGTACCCAGCCATGCCTCCAAAACTGCATTACCTAAAGCTGGAAATGTTTAAATGTAACCTCCCTCCATCTCCTCCTGAAATGACCCCCAAACTTCCATGTAGAAGCCTTGGGTTTGCCTTTAAGAAAGCCTTCCTAGTGCCTCCAGCTGGCTCTTCCTTATATCATTTTTGCCTAGACCAAAAATCAAGGAAAAAGCCATCCATCCATCTTCTCCAGCCCTGCTCTCATATCACACACTACAAGACCAACTTTTAAGAAGCAGAACTGTAACTGGAAACAGAAATGGGAGGGCCTAGGAAGAAGAGTTCAACACACACTGCCAGCCCTTACATATAGTCAGTTTTGCTGCATCTTCCTGGCTGGCACTTAGCAGAGCCCCCAGCCAGCAACAACAGCAACAATTAACTCATCATCTCCTGACCAAACTTCTGTGGCTCTCAAAGTAAATTAGATAATCTGTACTCTTGCAGTTCTATGGATAAGGAGTAGGGTAGTTAGGTATGTGAAGGATCTGCAGCTATCCAGACAGAAGCCAGAAGATTTATTTAACTTTGCCCTTTTCTGTCTCTGATAAATGAGGATTTGCTAGGAGTATACATGCATAGTATGTTCAGGTTTTTCACTTTTCCTCCCTACCAGCATTTTCAGATGTCAGTAGACAATAAGTCTAGCTGCAAGTGGCTACCTTTCAGTCTGAGCTGACTTCCAGAAAACCAGCAGCTGAGGCACTCCCAAAGAAAATAATGGACTGTCAGATCACCAGATTTGTGACTCTGTCACTCCCATCTCAAGAACACAGTGTCTGGGAAGCTATAAACTGAGTTACTGTTATTGTAGCAAAGTTCCCAGTTGCCTCCTTGTTGAAGATTGGTAGTAAGGGTTGGCTTTTTCAGTGGAGCTTTATAAAGACACTGGAAAGATTAAATTTCACTAGTCTCCATTTTGATGGAGCTGGAACCATTTTGCCTCCTTCAAATTTAAGTGTCATACTAATTCAGACTGAAGGTGATGCCTGAATAAATCAGTGACTATAAGCTGAGGGACAACTTTTTTTCAAGCTAGACATAAAAATCGCACACATTTTTCATCCGTGTTACCTTGTCTGATCTGCTTACTTCTTTGTACACAAATAATGAGTGACAGTCTTCTAATGGTCTGCCTGTCTGAGATGAAAACAAAGTGAAATCTATCACCAGTCCTGTCAGCAGAATCTGTAGCATTCCTTTGCATCTTGGTGGCCTTTGAAAGTAAAGGTTTGTGGCTAAGTGAATACATCTTCAACCTTGAAAATATAATGCTGTGATGTCAGCACTGGTTGGCTGTGTCATGTGCACAGACCTGCTGTTCTAAAACATTCAGAGATCAGGGACAAGTCTTTACAGATGCCCTACATGCATTCTAACTTTGTGCTGTGATATTGCCTGAAGTCTCCGGGGGACTGGAAGTTGGTTCCTCAAATTCTGTGTCTCTGGAACGTGATTTGTCAGGAAATGCGATACTCAGAAGGCAGGGTGTATGAATTGCTAAGATCTGGACAAAGTTGCTAAGACTTGAGGCACCCAGCCTCTCAAAAATCACAGAAATGCCATTTATCTTGCAAAGATCACGAGGTAGGGTTGTTTGTTGCAAATTTTCACCAAGCACAGCATTCTTTTTTCCTGCTACTGGTGGGTCAGCCCTATCCAGGCCGCAAGAGTGTATCAGGTGAGGTGGTGCCAAACTCTACTGCAGCAGCCTGCCACAGTCAAGCCTGAAGTTAGTTAATTGCACCCAAGTTTTCATGCACAGATAACTTTTTAGACTGACAACAGAGCTTCACTTTTCCATTCCTCTAAATTAATTGGTTTGCTGGGTGACATCACGTTTTGCTGACTAAATTTTGTAGTTGGTTTTGCAGTAGCAGCAATAATGGTTGCTTCCATCGCTTTGTGGCATATGCTTCTAAAAAGCCTTCATGCTACCAGTGGATGGATTCTGGTTACAGCTTGTACTTGGATCATGCTTTCATTTGAAAATCAAGAGGCAAGAGTTTGAGATACTACTACAGTAGCCTTAATTTGAGGCAGACTTCACAGGCCTGTCAATCCTTCAGCAGATAACTAAGTTATTTACATGCTTACATTTATGAGATATCCTAAATAGACTTATAAATAGAACATAAAGTGCATGAAAAATCTCAAAATGTCACTGCAGATCTAAAGATTGCAATATAATTGAAAATCAAAGATAAAGTTCACAGAATTTCGGCCCTCAAATGAAGTAACTGCTAGTTCAGGGAACCAGTTGTGTTAAGTCATACCAATGAGTGTTAATATTTTTAGATTTCTGGTTATCACTTTAAACAACTAGAGATTGTTAAGAGCACATATTAGAAGTAGGCCTCCAAATATTAATGGATTTCATTAATTCATTCATCTACCTTAGATGAGTACTGCTGAGTTTCCATACAAGAAAAACATTCAGATTGGGTCATTCCTTTCCAGTTTCAAAAACACACATTTGAAATGCAAACAATTTCACTAATGATGTCGAAAGACAGAAGCACTGTCTGGGACATCTTCATCCCCACTAGAGAATGCAGAAAGAGAACAAAAAGCATTATGTATTTATTCAGAGCTACGCTGTCAATCATCATGAAATCTATCCTTTTTTGAAGGGCCCAGAACCAACCAGGGTTCATAATTTGAGCAGTGACTAGTAAATAGTAGAACTATATTCCTGTAATCTGGCACAACAGATTACAATTTAAATGCACATACAAGCACAGAAAATATTAATAAGGCTAATGAGGATTGGAAGAATACCTAAATTCTTAAGTGTCATAATAATGGCTTAAGTCTTTACAGGCTACTGCTTAGTTCCTTTTATCCTAAAGGATGCCTCAGGTAACAGGGATGTCTCACTGCAAGAGCTTCAGGGCAAGTAATGTATTCTTGAGTGTGTCATGCCTGCCACAACAGGGTTTATACCAGTAAACAGGATTGCTTTAAAGGCTAGAGAGAAAACAGAGAAGTTTAAAATTCCAGGTGTTTCAAAAAAGTCAAAGGTAACACCCAAACTCCTTACTACTACTGAAAAAAACTACAATGAAGCATGAAAATAAACATACTAACCAGTAGTGATCCATAATAATCTTGCACAAGAGCATATTTGAGATATTCACACTATTGCTTTCGAGGCTTAGAATCTTCTAGTAATTGCTTGTAGCCTTCCAACCACTTGTATATGCTATGAGGATGGCTGAAAAAGGGTTCTTTCCTGAGGTACCCACCCCAATCCACATGAAACACTGTCCTGAACAAAACCACAGTTTGACTAAGCAGTAGCGGCAGGAGATTAAAAAAAAAAAAAAAAGAGTCCTAAAATCCAGGATAGCAGATGGTAAATCTCAAATTGCAGACTTTAAGTAACAAGTATGTGCCTTGAAAGGAAAAGAAGCTTGCACCTAAAATTATACCGTGCTGTCTGCTTTCAGAGCAAAAGGACATTTTCGGACTTTGGCTGTTATTAAGAGATGCTCTTTGCACTTCATCTAATGACTGTTTTGTTCTTAAGATGCTATCAAAGGGCACTTTATATTTGGCAATCTGGATAGCAGATATGAGGACATGGCATTATTCCTTCATTTTGCCTGAATGTTTTAACTTTTAAACTTTTTTTAGCTTTTAATAGTGCTTACAATGTAAGGGGGGAGGGGAGAGAATACATATACTTTAATCGGGTTTGGTTTAGATCACATAGAATAACACATTAGAAAAAAAAGGCAATTACTTAAAAATAGTTGTATTTATATTTCACAATCTGCTCAAATACTGTTTGTTTGTTGGGTTTTTTTGGTTTTTTTTTTTATAAACTTTCTACAGGATGTTTTAAAACAAGTTCTTCACATTGCTTCAACTATGTACTTATGGAATTTGAGGGAAATAGTTCTGGTTTTTTTTACAGTTTAACACATATACAGTACCAAAAGGATGGTGGTTAGTCACATGCAGTCCATATGAGATTCTAACATAACATTTAGTGAATTTTCTGATGTTGACCACCCCTTTGATGCTGAAGGTAATGCATCTGTGGAAAGCAAGGACTGTAGATTAGGGTTACTGCTCTCTGCATCTTCCAGTTTTTCAGTGTTGTCCTCCCAATTAATGTGGAATCTTGTGACTCTGGGATTAGATGCCAAAATATTCCTTTGAAGCTGGGAAAGAAGAAAATACATGGATTGTAATGTGTACATCTCAAATGGGAGTTCATATGCATATAGATTTTTTTCCTTTTAGTCCCTATACTCGTTTGCGTAGAACAATTTGTTTAAAAAGGCAGTTCACATCAATGTGAATCTGTAGCTACTACCTATGGATCAGAAATGTGCTTAGAGTACACCACTTATTAATTTTCCCTAATATTCTACTCAGCAAAACAACCACTTTCTCAAGAGAGTATTTTAACTGTTCCACAAGGTCAAGGCTGTGAAAGAGATCTACAAGTAAAGTGTTTATTATTTTATCCAGCTTTTAGTAAAGCAAATAACTTTTACCCCCACAAGGATTTTGCAAACCACAGTACTTCATCAAATTTTGCATCAACTTTATGGCATTTGCAATATCTATCAATTCCATCAACTTCTCATCTTCAATTAAAAGTATAACCTCATCCTTAAACTACCCAACTTTAGACTGATTTCACTAAGAGGATTTATCAACTAAAGTTTTAAAATAAAAACATTTATATTTGGAAGATAGTAACACTGTGGCAGTGGACATGATTAGTCATCTATCTTATTCTCATGACTGGCCTTCATTTTTCTTTGAAAACATGTTGCATTTGTTTATGTATGCAGCAAAAAAACCTGCTGATTTTCTCTTTATTTTGAAAAGGGGTGAAAGATTATATATAGTTACCTGGAGGATGGCAACTTAGAGCCAGTGGACACTCACTTTTAGGACTGATCACAGGACAGGTTTGCTTTGTCCATTTTATTCTCCAAGAAAGTGTACTCTCATTAAGTATTTCCTGACCCCTTATGCAAACTAAAAAGACTATTTCTTTTTTAGAACCTAGTAGAGCTTATTACCCAATAATTAATCAATCACTTTAATAACCTTCTACTTTTGCATTTCCATTTTGTCCCCAAGTCACATTAAGGACTCTGTATACAAACATATGATAGCTTTTGCTGTTCTCTTCCATAGCAGCAAAGCTAGCTTTTTATATAAACAGAGAATGAAGACAAGTAGTCCTAGGCATTCTAAATTCAAGTGCTTAAAGGGAGTCAACCATTTTGACACTGACAACCAACATAACAAGCAAGTTGTGTTTTAAATGAAAGAAATGAAGAAGAAAGGAACATACCCAAAGTTTAAGAATCCTCAAACTTTACTGTAATTTTCAGAATATACTTAGTATCTGAACACTGAAAATAAAGTTTAGCATAGAAAAACATACTATTTCATTTCATCTTTTAATTCCAGTCCTGGTTTCACTGTTACCATGAAGGATATGTTTTTATAATATACTTCCTTTATCAAATTAGACCTTTATCAGATAATCATCCAATCAGGCTACCCACGTTCTCTCATTTTACACCTGATTTGTTCCTCAGTTTGTTTGTTAAAGTTTTACAGAAACTGTAGCTCTGACACTAGAACATCTGAGTAACAACTGTAGTAAATGAATATCTACAGCTTAGTTCCAGATTGATGTGCCTAGAAAAAACATTATTCTGTTTTTCTGAAGAACAGAGCCATTTTGTTAACAGTGGTGCAGGCACAAATAAATCCAATGGTTTATTTCACAGTCAGTGTCAAAGTATAGCCAAGTCTTCAAGATGGTGGAAATTTCTGATGGTTTCTCAGTATTACCTTATGACAACCACATGGCATTTGTAGTCTGTCCCTCCAAGTATTTTCCATTATTTGATGCCTCATTCCATCCACTTTATGAAATCACTTGGGGTTTGGGTTTGTTTCTTAAAAACCTCTTTCTATAAGCATACCTCTGATACATGACTAAAACAAAACATGCCTTACCTTAGAAAAATCTGGCTTTACTGGTGGATTCTCTCTCAGTTCTGTTTCAGTATATTCATTGTTTACATAGTAGCCGACTCTAATAAATTCTTGACCTCGGTAAGTGCATGTAATTAGCACAACTGTTACACCTACTGCATCTGCATCTGGAATAAGCCCTGGGTTAGGTGCATCAGCCTAAATGTGAAAGGGAAAGATAAATTAAAATTGATAGCACACGCCTACCTAGCAGGGGAATCTCAAGTAGTGTGTTTCAGCAGCTAAGTAGTGACTATATTTAAAATTGTTCAAGTTAACCAGAAAATATACTGCTTGCACAGCATCAACCCTAGATTTAGAACACCATCCTCTAACGACAGAATTGGAATACAGTAAAATTGTTTGCCATTTCTCATGGGTGATTGGCCAGGTTTGATCCAAACTCTTTTGAGAGTTTTAAATATATAATCAGCCGAACCATTGTTCAGACAGGGGTACCAACATCACTCCGGTTCTACAGTGCCACAGTTCTCCAGCCCATATTGGTAATTCAGTAGAGCAAGATTATTTTCTCATGCACCCTCAAGGCTGAATTGGTCTGTATGTGTGCTTTTAACAAGACTATATCCTTAAAACTACAGACTTCAAATTATACTTCAGCAAGAAAAGGGATGGGCTATGGTAGGGTTTGAGCTGGTCCACAGATTCCTAGGGAAGGAACAAAGTACTTTCTCTGGCTTCATTCCTAATACCTATGTTCATTAAAGTTTATGCAGTTAAATGCATAATCTCTCAGATGTTGCAGATACCTGAACATTTTCAGCCAGTATGCAAACCTAATTAATACGCAACTGATACAATCTTCCTCAATGTCCTTACTGACCATGGCTCTGCAGTTATTTATCAATAAAATTTGCCTCATAAAATGTGGCTCACATCAGTCCTTCAAAATGCCTCCTAACTACCACATCTATTGATAAAATGTGATGCTTGATTCTGCTGCAGGATTTAAAGCAACAGCAATCCAGGCATAGTAAAACAGCTTTGTACTTACAATTCCACATGAAGATCTGAAGTCAACAGTGAACACCCATGTTGTGAGAACTAGCTGGTATTAGTAATGTGTGTTCAGATGGTTTGGGTGTAACAAACCTTGCCTAATGACATAGGATGAATGGAATTAATTCCTGTTGTCCCTCTCAGTCCTACTTTTCTGTAGTATTTATATGCTTCAGCCTGGTGAAATTTGGGAGCTGCTGCTCATGCAGCATTGGCATGTACTCTTTGCCACTTCAATTCTAAGCCTTCAAACCAGTCTAGCTTTTTGTGAGAAACTGTAGGCACTTTGCAGAAGAATTAGATGAGTCAGACTTCTCAGGTAGAAATACACCAGAGGGAGGAGAAGAAACCAGGAAATCAGGTAGAACTCATCTTCCTCCAGCCCTAAAGGAACTAGAAAATGACTGAATGGCTTTACAGCTAGCATAGGGGAATGGAAAAGATGGCCAAGGAACATAAAAAATGCGGAAGCTTGAGGAAATCATAAGAACTGCCAGTACAGATTAAATCATTACTTTAATTCAGTAGTCTTGTTCTAACAGTGCCCAGAACTATCTGATCACTTGAAATTCGATAGTAACGGGCAACAGAAGGACCATATTCTGTTTAACTCCCCATTAAACTCAACTCACATTCTAATGTAGGATCTTAGTTTTCCAGGTTCCCACTGTCATTTTCTGTCTTGTAATATCCTATGACACAGTTCTGAACCCAAGGAAATACTCTGTTCTAATCTTACGTATCTCTCAAGCATTGTTTTGCTTCATGAGAAAAACACTGAAGACTGTTTAAAACAGTTTTCTCAAGTTTTCAAATTCCTGTTTTTTTCAAACCTCTTAATTACTCAGGGACCAAAGATCATACACAGGTGGCAGAAAAAAAGAAGAGCTTGATATGACCAAATGAGAAATAAGCAGATTATCTGCAAACAGATATTTTGGTGGGCAAAGGCAGTAGAGTAATTATTGCATAAAAATCACTGTCTTAATATGCCATTCTTATGCTATAATTTACTTAAGAATTTTATTAAATCAGCCCATATGTTGCCTTGAATTATCTTGCTTTTCCACATGATATTTATTCACATAGCTATTGCTGCAGAGTAGGTAGCAAAGGTTATATGCCTACTTAAGGATAGTAAACTATTTATGCACTTATATGCTCAAAAAAGTTTCTGTGATTTTATTACAAATTCCCAAGAGAATCAAGAAGGAATCAGGTTTCACTATGTATATCTTGGGATTTAGAAACAAACAGGCCAAGCTGTGTTACTACTGAAACCCTTTTAAAGGTAATGTTTTGGGGTTTTGAAACAAAAAACTGCTTCTGTAATTCTGAAAAGCACCATAATTCTCCATCTTTCTGTAAGGCTGAATTCCCAACTTGATTCACATCTTTTTTTTATCTAAGGTATTTTTATCATCCTTGGTAATCTATCTGTGTGGTACTCCATTTTAGCTGCCGTTTCAGCCATTTTCCTATCTAGAAAAATCTACAGCAGATTATCTGAAAATTTTTTACTCCTCTGCGAAGGTCCTTTCCTTATGCTATTCCCCACAAGCACAATCTCTTTTCTTTGTATCACATGCCTCCTGCAGTTCTGTGCTTTGCCCCATTCTTGCCTTCCCTTGCTTGTTTTCTCTGTATCCCAGGCTGCTTCAGCTTGGTGAATAAAATTGCTTCAGTCATCAGCAAAGGCTTATTGCAGCACTTTGGGTTTTGGTGGTCTCCTGTGTACACATGAGCTGAGTCCTACCCTCACCTGAAATCCAGAGCCTTTGAAGCCTAATAAAATCAGACCCAACTGTATTTCCATAAAAAATAAAAAGGATATTTTAACAGATGGAATCTCTTATAGGACCTACTCCAGTCTAAGCAAAATCTCTACACATCTCCTCCTAATTTAGCTGTAGTGTCATTTATAACCAGGATACAATTGCTGAGTCCATTCTACAGAAAGTCCAAGAGCAGTAAATTTGAGACCTGCCTAATCATACAGCCAAAACATGCCTTTTTTAGGCACCTGCTTCTTGCTCCTTCCCATCACCATCAACAAGGAATAATCTTTGGACCTTTGATTGAGAACAGTGCATCTTCAAATTAGAAATGTAAATGCCAGGTGATTTTCCACCACACAAACACAAGGCAGTCCCTATGAGAGCAATAGAGGATCACCTACTTCTGACCAATTAATGCCATAAACTATAATGGCTTGATAATGGAAAAACTGTTAATAAATGATGCATTTCTAACACATCTGCTTTATTTGTAGCGTGGAAAAATTAGGCCTGGCTCCAAAACCAAACAAATGTTTCAACACTGATTTGCATGTATGTGGTTGATAAATGCTGCAACCTCCAGTCTAATCCTATTCCTTAAGCCTGTCCTTCAAGGAAAAAAACCAAAACAGAAAGGCCCAGAATAACCAAACACCTCCAAAATGCCAAATAAACTACCTTTCCTGGAACTCACAGGATTAATCAGGATTGCCTCACAAATGTTGACAGTACTTTAATCCAGTTACAGTAAC
Source organism: Leptocoma aspasia (assembly GCA_013399835.1). NCBI lineage: Eukaryota > Metazoa > Chordata > Aves > Passeriformes > Nectariniidae > Leptocoma > Leptocoma aspasia. Next base: position 5,824 of record VXAX01007790.1, on the reverse strand, counting down.
TAAGAGAAATAAGGGAGTGTATTCATCAGCACTTTGGGGTTCTTTAATGCTCATACTTCAGGCATGTGTTTGCCATTAGTTAAGTGAATTTATAGTATTTGGGAAAATAGCTGGGTTCTTACACAATAAGACATACTCAGTTTCTATCTGATTTTTCATCCAATTGATTTTGCTGTCAGTTAAAAAAAAATCCTAGTATTTCATAGAGAAAATGTGTTCATTTTAATAAATATTATAGTTTTGAATAAAAAAGGACAAAAAACCCCACCACCTCAGAAGAAGTTATCTCAAACAGAAGAAAGCTTATGTAAGAATTCAGGCAAGTCCACTTCAGGTTTTCTCCCCTGTTTCTCACTGAGTTAAAAAGGAAAGAAGGCTAGGCCAGTAAGCCATCTTAGTGCTGCTCTTTCCCTGTTTTCTTTTCCTTCATAATTCCTTATTAACTTTTGGCTTTAACAGCAGTATTTTCTAGGACTGTCACATGCTCTAGACTTTTTTGTGCAGTCTTGATCTACACACTTGTGTCCTAAATACCTCCCATTTACCACTGAATTTCTATCTTTGCTTTAGAAATCACTGTATTTTGTTATGCTTCAGCATGCTTAGCCAAACATCACAGTTGAACATGTGTTCTGCCAAACAGAAACAAACTTCTTGATTATTCTGGCTGGGTTTTACAATCAGTTTGCTGGCCTGATCCTCTGAAGGTATTGCCTACATTAATCTAGTGCTCCTGACTGTCTGAAACTGCCAGCAGTGGCAGAAGAGGTGAGCCTGATGGTGCTGGTGTAAACGAGGCAATGGGCACTGCTGACTATGAACCAGACTGGTTAAAACTATAAGTAGCTATGGGAACTGTGCTTTTATCAGTTACTATTGATACCACAAATAAGAAATATAACCAAGAAATATCAGGGACGAGAAGAACAAGCTCAAGAACAGACTTTAAAGGAAGTCTGAGGGGCTCACTGCAATATTTTTTTACCATTATTTATCAAGTGCCTCTTAGTTTGATACAGTTATCCCTAAACAAATTAGCACAACTCTTTTAGAAAGGGTTAAATCAAACTTACCTGAAATACAAACATGTGTCTGCCTGCAGGAACAGGTCCAACTAAAACAGAGTCTAACACCTGATCATACTCTTCACTTTCAGCTGAACCCACATAAATTATCTTCCATTCCAAATCTACATAAAGAAAGAAAAGAAGAAATGAAACCAAACATTACTTATCATTACAGTTAGGGGTCTTCCACTCTTGCCCATCTACATTTTTGCATAGCCTAAAATGACTTCTTTGGCAAAAACCTAAAATAACAAGGACCTGTCTTTGTCATAAAAATTTACTGATGCCTGACCCTGTCCTCATGAACCAGATCATCCCACTTTCTCTCTCTAGTCAGTTGTACCACAGGAATACCTCTGTTTTCACAGTGAGGATAATTTTCCAAATTTATCCAGAGAACAGGGCCCTTTTACTAACTGGGAGCTGTGTTGAGCATCTTCTCAAAGTCTGTCAGAATGGCTGCAGCAGAGGGATGATGCCTGTAAATCATCACATCCTTCAATACTGACTAACCTCCCAAAATGAAAATTCCCACCTTCCACATACACACCTTACACTTTAAATTACACAGATCATGGAAAGCAGTTAATTGAGTAAGAAACCCACTGGGTAAGCTCCAGGCACATTAACTATATGCTCCCATTCCTTCCTATGTCACTTGTGTTAACCAGAAGTACATACAATTGTGTACTAGCATGACTAGACCATATTCTTCCTCTCCCCCACAGATGTTTTAAAGTTGAAACTGCAAATTGGCCCAAATTAGCTCTTCCTGGGTCAGCTTTTCACCTTCCCTTTTTGATTCAAAAACAGCGTTATTCACACATATGAAACTAACCTTGCAAGACAGATTTTGGGGTTTTTAAAACAAGAGAAAAAAAAAAAAGACCACCATTATAAAAATCTATAACTAACACTTCTTTTCTTAATTAAGCTGTTGTTTCAGAACTGTACCTTAAAAACTTACATGGTATATTTTTTTCCCCCTTGTGAACAATGCCCTGATTGCCTTTGCAAAAGCACAAACCTGTAAGCTATTACATTAACTTGATTATTACACTTGGCAAAATCCAAAGGTCTGCCTCATGGTTTCTGGATGCAGGAATGGAATTTAAGCATAGAAAAAAAATTAGCACTTGAACAGAACTTGACTGCTTCAAGATTGCAACTCTCTTTCCTCATTAGTGAATTCTTGCTTATTTTGTTTACCATTAGTGCAGGTTTTGCAGGTTTAACTATCATAATAAAGAGGGCCTGGGAAGGGATTTTACTCCTCTGTACAACACAGCATAGTTTCCCAGGTACTGTATCAGAAGTTTTATTTACCTTTTAAGCATTAAGTACTAGCTGTTGCCAGTATTGCAGGGTACTCATCCAGGATAATTAAGAAACATTCTTGTCTGCATCTGAGGACAAATTACTGCTTACAAGAAGTGAGGACTTTTAGGCTAAGCTGCTTAAGACTATCACACCATCTTGTGCCATTATTTTATGAGAACAATATAAAACTTATTCTAAAACTCATAGTATTTAGTACTAAAACTAGATTTTTTAAAAATAAAATTTAAATGTTATTTAAGTATGTTGATACAGAACAACAACTTTAGGAAAGAGCGGGCTGGAGTTCATGGATTGAATTTTAGGATCAGTGTTGCAGAGGAAGTGGTTCAGTGTTGCTGAAAACAGCACCGTAAACAGACATATTAGCATAGGAAAACTAAGGCAATGAGTTTTCATCAAGTATACGATGGCTGTGTTTAATCTTATTTTTAAATGTGAAAGATAGCAGCGGTCATCCCTAGTTTATCCTGTAGTCTAACTTGCACGTTGGTGGGGGAAATAAGCTGAGAATTCTGCATTGGACCATCTATAATTCTTCTCATCACGACCGTCCAGGATTAATTTAAACATCATTCCAGAGTGTGAGGAGCACATCACATACAGCTGTGCATAACTGGAAAGAAAAGCCTAATATTGCACAGAGCCCCTGTGACGGGCACTGCCACCTGCCATAGCAGGGAGGCACGGAGGGGGTCCGATGCTGCATCTCGGATGGGGCCAGGCTGACCGGAGAAATCTAGTCAGTAACGTGTCGGTGGGCATGGAGCACAGCTCCAGCTACGGCGTCGGTCAGTTGCAGGAAGGCAGGAGAGAGGCTGCGGAGGCCTAGAGCAAACCCTGGCTCAGGCGAGACTTCCTCTGAAGTTCCCGCCACAGCGGCCGTCCCTCCCTCCCCGCGCTG
>VXAX01007789.1:0-91612 GCA_013399835.1 Leptocoma aspasia | reverse complement strand
AATAATTATAGATATTATATATAATTATTTAAGATTAAATGTAATAAGTATTAAATAATGTAATGAGGCAATAAATAGAATTGGTCTGAATTTTAATAAAAGATAGAAACAAGCCAGTAAAGAGCAAAGTGACAGCAAACTATTTCTGGGCATAACTAGACATAGCTTTAGCTTTTATTATTTTTTAATTTAAAAAAGAACAGAGAATGAGAAAATACCCACATATCTAGCAGGGTACCTGCTTCTAATATAGTTTTTGTTTGAAGAAATAGATCAGAATTTCCAGGAATTTCTGTAGAGAGAACACAACTTTCTAATGCTTCCAACTTCTGGTTCCCTAGGCTTCATAAGGTATAGCAATGGAAAAGTAAGTTAGCTTTCCTGGAAATCTTCTTTTTTGTGTAGTAACGGAGATGTGAGAAGTTTAATCAATGGTTTTTGTCTGAAAGGAATGATCTAATTTTTCTTCAAGGAATCTTTAAATATTTAAATCTGCACCTATACACAAACATATTCAGATGTCTGTGATAGAGAAAGATGACATGATTAACAATGTGCAAGAACTTCTGAACTCTACTGTTATTTTCTTCAAATGAACATGTATGGCATCATCCTGCAAAGTCCAGACTCATTGGTTTCAAACACTTCCATTGGAACTTCCTTGCCTGGACTTCAGGGTCTTGGCAATACTTTATTATTTCTGTATGAGTCAGAAGTTCTGAATAATGTTTCTGCTTAGTTGACTACAGAAGACAAAGCTCCACAAAAATTTTTGGAGAGTCAGATGTCAGGAAAAAGAAAGAGAGAAAGAAATTAAAAATAAAAGGAGGATATGGATAGCAGGATGACCAGACTTTAGAGATGGAAAATTCACAGGTATGGTCAGTCAATAAGTTAACATACACCAACTTCTAGAATTGAAAAATTGTTGAAAATTTTAACTAAAATTAATACATAAATGGAGGCAGAAACAATGCTTTCACTGAAGAGCAGAAAGGTAAAAACATTTCATAAGCTCACATTTCTGGCAAAAGTCAATGAGCGAAGGAAGTATCAGCCAAAAATGAGAAAGCTCTTATCAGGTTTTGTTTAAACAGGTATCTAGTTAATAGCAAATGACAAATCACAGACCTTGAGACATTTAGTTCAGCCCCTTTTCCAACTGTCCCTACAACACTCCTGGCCAGTGTTCATCAACCTGTTCTAAAAGTACTTTGTTGATGGAAATCAAGGACTTTCTTATGGGCTGTTTTGCTATTCTCACTAAAAGAATTATTTCACCCATTATTCTCCTCATATCCTATCACCAATGGAATTTATTCCTTTCCTCCGTGCAACTACCTCTAAAATTATTTGAACACTACTTTCCTCTCTCACCACCAGTCTTCTCTACAGTAAGGCACCTGAGTTCCTTTAGTCTTTTTCCACAAATTGTGATTTCTTGACACAGTGTCAATAAGCATGAAGTCACCACTCAAGGGACAGAGGGATCTTGGAAAAAGCTCTAAGAGCACTCTGTCTGGGTTCTGGCTTCTGTCTATTTGACAGCTTCAGAAACTCCCGTGAGTATCTTTTTCTTTTTTTTTTTTTCCCTTGGTAACTATCTTTTCTTTCCAAAAGAATCTCAAATTCCCTACAATATGTCCTTAGTAATATTGTTCAGCTCAAATGATGGCTGGAGTATGAAAAATATCATCAACCTCAGGTTTATAGTAAGCTGAGAATAGGTACTGATTAATTTAGGAGGTCTTTTGAGGAGAAATGTGACAGTGTATGTCTGACTACTTTGCTAGGAGAAGAAGAAGGGTCAGTTGGTAGTATAGTGCACCCAAGTATTGATGCTATGAGATATAGAAATTAAAAAGGAAAATTCTACCTCATTATGTAAAGAAAATTCTGCTGCTAGGCATCATGATATGTGTATAATTCCATTCTGCAAAAAGCTTCCTGATACCTGGCTTGTGAGGGTAAGATCCATAGTGATTAAGGTACAAAAGTGAAAAGCAAGATTGCTGCATGGTCTCATTATGATTAAGGTTGTAAAAATGGATTCTAGTCTTCAGAAAGAAGTTACAGCCAAGATGGAAGTTTTAGGTTACCAGGCAATTTAAAATATATGTTCACTTCCAGCTGTACTATAGACTGCTGGTCTGATTTTAAGGTGAATACACTATTTCTGTGCCTTAGTTTTCCTTTTGTAATGACTCATTGTGAGTCATGAGTGGATGACTCAGAGACTGTGGACAGTACAGCTCCTATGGACTGAAATCAGAGCCAGCCTGACAGGTACTGATACGGATTTTCCTGCAATGCACAGGACCCTGAAAGACAAGCCGTACACATGCAGTGCAGTTCATGCAGGTCTGCTATAATTTCCTTTTCTGCCTGAGACTGATTTTCAGCATCCATATTGTTATAACCCTTACACATCTGAAAAATATAGTACTTCTTTTTCTGATTTGTTTCATCTGTAGTGTTCTTCAGGCAATTAGATGAGCTACAGTTATAGTATTCAAATTTTTCATGGAACATAGTACAGAGGATCTTCTAGTACAACTGTAGTACAGCATAGAGCTGTAGTTGTAAAATATGTAACTGACTTTGTTTTCAATAAGCTTTGTGTCATTTTAATGTACAAACTGGGTCCTTTTAGATTATTGACTATTGCCATTCGTTCTTGCCTTTGAATTTTGACATTCCCTCTGCCAACTCTGCAATTCCATAAAATTTCAGATGTTGTGACTTAACTTAGGTATCTTTATCTACTACAACAACCATAATCATCTAAATACGACTATACTGAAAGTTCAAAAATGTAATTGAGAAATGAGTGTTCTTCAAAGACTCAATTACTTCTATTTGCTTAATAATTTAATGCTCTAAGTGTCTACCATGTGGTTCACAGCTTTACAAAAGCCAAAAATGCAAATTGTTGTCCATGTCCTCTCCCCATTATCATATATCAGTGAGAATCTCTTCCTCAATATGGACTTGCCCCAGCTCAGAAGGAAAGGTAGCATAGTTCTTGCTTCCATCAGATTCACCAAGTGCCTCCAGTTTTAGTCCAGTACTCCAAAATCTTGTATCGTTAGTTGTCATTTACATTAAATACAAGGGGAAATGAAAAGCCATCCAAATATAAAAATAAAATATTAATTTTTGGAAACTAGATGTAAAATTAAACGTTGCATCATCCCAACTAGTTATTTCATTACACTGATTCATAACATATCTGTCCTTGCCTGTGGACTTACATATGAATGGTACTAAATAGGTAAGTAATTGGGCAAACATTTGTTAAATTTACCTGTTTTGGATCCTAAGCCATAGCACAGAAATCTCCACTGTTAGCAGGGAAGTGTGTGATCTCTTTCTATACTGCTGGGTGACAGATGCAATCCTCCATGTACAACCACTCCTGCAAGTTACAAAATGCTATTCTGTGGTCGTGACATCCAGGCTTTCCAAAGGTCTGCAAGAAAGTGCATCATGGTTAATTATAAACTGCCATAACATAGAACTAATTTATGAATAATTCAGTTTTTGATATTACATTTGCAGCTGAAGCCATTTCCAAATATGAGATGGAACAAAAAAAACAGGTAGCACTTGCCTCTAACTGCATTACAATTGGATTTAAATAATTTCTTACAATGGGGCATTCTTGAGCTTCCATTAGCTGTGTGAATGACCTCTAATCTCTAATGCAAACTGAAAAAAAAATGCTTCTTGCTCTGTATTGTAGAATAAGCCTTCATACAGCAGCACTGCCATCTCCTGTTCGCTTGCTTCCGTGCATGCAAGTACGAGGTTTGTGTTGCAAAGCAGCCACAGGGAAGGTGCATTTTTCTGCTACTAGGTAACTGAGGCAGGAACATTTTCTAATACTCAGGGATAACACGTTTGTATTTCTGCAGACGGGGAGTTTTCACAAGTGAACTTTTTTTAAGCATAGAAGAGTACTACAGCCATTTGTCCAGGATTTCTGATAGATCATATCCCAGCCAAACAATAGCTCAAAATGTGTACATTTGTGTACGTGTGCTGTACCCAAGGAATACATTATACCTGGTGAATATGCTTCTGTAGAGTTGATCTGTACACAAAGCAACACATTTGAACAGATCTAAATATTCCCTGTGGTCTGCATGAGTGCTGCCAGTCTAAAGCATGAATGACTCGTGCATAGGATTAATTCACTGCAACTGGGGTGTATTTGATCATATGCAAGCACTTGTGTGGTCCATATGCAGTAGGTGCAACAGGTCCCAGATGTAACATATGCTCTGAATCATTAGGACACAGGCGAGATAGAGCTGGTGTACTGCCAGAACACAGAGTTAGAATCACAGTCATATCAGGCTACTGGTTTATTGCTTATCATAAGCCAGGAGAGGACAGTTTATGCTTCTGACAAGTTTTACACATTTACAATGCCTGGTGCAGGGTCTCTTGCAGTCAGTCATGTGCCCCTGAACTCTCTCTGCTGTGCTAAGGTGTTACAGATATGGACCCTAGAGCTCAAACCATGCTTAGGGATTTGGTTCTGGTACTGACATCACCTCTAACTTGACCAAGCATTGCTGCAGACTCAGCTTGTTGCCACCACTGTTGCCAGTTCAAACCAGCCACATCTGTCCCACAAATTGCTACATGCTGGGCTCAGAAATGCCAGAGGACATGACACTTTTGCTTTTGCTTCTGGCTTGGAATAGAGCTATATAAGAGACTAGGACAGAGGTTTCTACTAGATTGTTCTTGAACCTGGAAAGCTTCCCAAACCAGAACCTACTGTGAGTCATACAGGATGATCCAATTGCTCTTGGTTACTTCAATTCTTTTCTTGGACAATCACATTCAATACACAGAGAACAGAAAATTGCATCCAAAGCAACAAAATATGGAATGATGGCTAAGGAACACAATAGTGGATATAAATGATAGTTGCCTAAGATAGATTTTCCTTCCCACAGAATCACAATGTTTCATTATTCTCATTCTTCTCCCCTTTGGAGGCATCTTTATTGTTAAGAACAAGTTAAGACCTATTGAAGACATTAGCAGGTACTGAAAAACAGTTCTGTTGCTTACTAGCCCAAATCTCCAGCAGGATAAAAAGGTAGAAGAAAGTCCTATAAACCCTTTCGTTGGTGAGATCTCAGTTCACACTCAGTTAATTGGCCTGTTTTGCAGGATTTAATCTGGTGGCATAAGAACCTTGAAATAAATCTCTTAGCTATGATTAGAGATGAAGGAGAGATTAGCACAGGCAGGACAGCTGAAGTGGTTTTCTCCATCTCCATTGGGGAGTCAGTGTGAAGACAAGAGCAACTACAGAGACATCAGGAAATTAGTATTTAGTCATCCTCAGGATGTCAAATTCAGGTACTTTCTCCATGGTATTCAGCAAGTTACCAGTTTCAAGATCCTGTTCAGTCCTCTGAAGCAGGTTAGTGGTTTCCTTTAGAATACCAATGTATGTTTAGCTAAAATAGCAGATTTTAGCAAAATCAGTAAGATAAGATGTGGCTTGTTTATGACAAAATCGCAAAATTTCTTTGAACAATTTGTATCTAATAAGTAAATATTATAAATAAATAGCTGTGCTATGTCTTGTTCAATATAGTTAGGGGAACTTGATAGCAAAGGAGCAGCTAGGTGACATCTTGGAAGCAAATTGTATGATAATGGAAGCTGTATTTAAAGTTAGATACATTTGAATTTGACAAGGAAAGCTTGAGAACAGTATTGATAGTATGGGAGAGATTTCCATATCTATTTGTCTTCTTTTGTTGATGGAAGTATTTCTCCCTTTATAGAATAAAATCCAGTTTGCTGTCCCATAGCTGGGGAAAGTCTGCCTGTGTGTATATGATTCATAAGCCTAGAGTAGCTCAGGTGCAAATGTTTCTAAGAACTATGACAGAGGCATTAGTTCCACTGAAATGCTGGGAGCATTTGTGGCTTTACAGTAACCCACTGCCAAATATGACTTGGAGAAGAACAGACACATGTTGCAGAGCAAGACTGACACTTTCAGCTCATAACTGCAGTTCAGTTCTTTCAGCTGGAAAGCTTTCTTCATGGTGCTCAAAAAAATTATACTACACAGCTGTGTGTGTTGCAATAGATCTTACACTAATAAATGCATTCAATACTTTATTAAACAGTTAGGGAAAGAATAATGTTATGATGCATTTATAAAATTCTTTATGATGTGAAGAGAGTCTTATTATCTGAAATAAATTCAGTAAACTGTTAGCACAGGTGAAAATCTTAACGTAGGTATCCATGGTAGAAGGCTAGGAACAAGGAACAGAATAGGTAACTTGCTCTTCTGTCCCAGACTCAATGGGACAGGTTTCATGAGAAGCACAGTGTCTCCCAAAGATCAATCTCAAGCATATCAGTGACAGCCAGGGTCAGTCAACAAGTGGTCTTTGAACTACAACAACCAGTCATTCCATCCCTTTCCTCTGGCACTAGGACTCCATGAAATCACAGATCTTATGCTGCTGGTCTAGGTAGCACTGTAAGATAAATGTCAATATTCTGTGAAATCTGATCCTACAACAATACTAAAAGTTCAGAAAGGAAGCTAAGAATACCTCATGAGAATTTCTGGAGACAAGGAATTACCAGGAGAATTTTTCTTGCACACATATTTTTTACTTTTTTTAACTTCAGGCATCTGAAAATTGGGGATGGAGCTATATCAGAATAGCTACATGAGATTGAAAGTATCCCTGCTTACAGAACTCAACTTCAGATTTCTTTAAAGCTAGAATATGATGAAGTCTCAAATCTACATCTTCCAAAATCAACAATGCCTCTGGAGTAGATGAATTTTAAGTAGAGTAGAACTATTTACAACTTTTGTCCAAATGTTAAAACTAAATATGTTTAGCAAGTAGGGTGTTTTCAGTGACACCATAACTAAATGTGTGCTGAACAATTTTGAGGCATTGTTCAAATATGTACATGTGTTTAATGGAAACAAACAGTGAGTGATGCATTCATATGTGCTGGCTATTGAACATGAACTGTGTATCATCAATCAGTAAATTTCACAAGTTCTCTCTGTTGTGAGCTCTGAGGCCTGAGTACCAGGGGCAAATAAATCTATTAGCAGCCATCACTTACAGTTATTTAAGGTCAAGTCACAAACTGCTTAACTGGTGAAGCAATCAAAGATACTGTCTCCAGGCTTAGCAGGCTTATTCAGGCGGTCAGCTGAATTCATAGGGAGGCTTAATTCTGTGCCAGCAGAGCATGATCCCTTCAAATGAGGTCTGAACAATACTGGAGAAGAATGGTGTGAAGCAAGTGTTGTAATTTTTATAAATGACTATTCTCTGGACATCTCTGTAAGGTGGCTATCATTTATATGGTTAACGCAATATGATCACAATCAATATTCAGCCACAACTGATAATCAGCCTTAACAGTCATTACAACTAGGACCCTGTTTTTAAACTCAGAAAGCTGCTGGCCACAACACCCTTGGAAATAGACTGGTAAAGAAAAACACTGTGCATTTTGCACACTATTCTGTGTATTGTACAAAAGATACACACAGCTGAATAGCTTTGAGGGGAATTAGTTTTCTCTGTAAATGCAGGAGTAAATAAATGCAACTTGAATTAATTAGATCTCACAGGCCTTAAAATCTTAGTGTGTGAAGATATTTAACCATATCCTAATATGAATCACACAACTTATTGCTTGCCTGTACAAACAGAACTGATTCCTTCTGACGTAAACACATGAAGACACTGGGATTCCATTACCTTTTTAAACTGCACTCTGCAACAATCTGCTTACCCAATGCTAAGCTTCACTGCAGCTGGGGATCCTTTACCGGGTCAGTGCAGCCCTACTTCTGTCCAGCCTGTCTGTCTGTCTGCATGTTTTTCATGCTGTTTTAGCTGATACAAGTAATAGCATCCACTAACTTAGAAAATATTATGCTGCTTATACATCTCTATTTCCCGAGATTTACAGGATTACACTTTATTGTTTATAAATGCCATTGTATTAGTGGAATTAAATGACTGTATAATTATATAATGTAGAGTTTTACCGTATAAAATCACTCTAATGAGAGTTGCCAAATTAGGAACAAGACAAGCAAGTTTTCTGGAGAGGAAAGAAAAAACAAAGGCTGTATATATGTTTGTCTTGTTTATTCAACTTTTGAACACCAACCTGACTATAACACAGGAATCTAAGAATAATAAATACCTGTAATTGTTAAAAAAAAATACAGGCAACAGGTAGAAGGGAAAAACACTGGGAGTCTTCTGAAGGGAAAGACAGCAGACCAGTTCACTTTTAGATATCATGTCTGCACAGAAAATTGGTCTTGACAAAAGTTCACAAGAATCCAGAGTCTCGGTTCATACTATTCACTTATTTTTAATTGCTCTAGTTGGACATTAGAATTCTTTTTTTTAAAGTGATTCACATTATTATGAAATTTAAGCAATAAATTTCACTGGGGCATTCCCTTGACAGGACTCAGAGTGCGTGAGACTGTACAGGAAGTTCTTCTGTAGGCTCTATAAATACCTGGTCAAACAGACAGTAATCTCTCTCCTTCTTCTTCAGATTTCTACTGCACGCCTTGGATCCATGCTCCTAATCAGCTTATGAGCTTCTCTTGACCTACGCTTCTTTTCCTAATGCGTGTCTGACTATGGCTGTCCTCAAAGTCAAATTCACCAAAACCAAGAGGGACAAATTGGCTCAGATTTTATGGATCCTCAACTGGGTTTCTGTAGTGAGTGGGATCATTCTCTTCAGCCTTGGCCTCTTTCTGAAAATAGAGATCAAGAAGCGCAATGAAGTGATGGCAAAAGGGGACATTAACTCTGTCCCCAACATGCTGATCTCTGTGGGGGTCATAGCATGTATCATCAACTTTCTGGGTGGCAAAATCTGCTATGACTGCTCAGATGCAAACAAGTTCTCTCGATGGAAACTAGTGATGCTGCCATACATCGTATGTACCTTCTGTTTTACCTTCTGCATCCTGGTGGGTGCTCTCATGTGCTATACCATGAGGAACGAGCTGGAAGAGTCTCTCTATCTGGGACTGAGGGATGCCATTAAGTTCTATAAAGACACAGATATACCTGGGCGATGTTTCTTAAAGAAAACAGTGGATTTGTTACAAATTGGATTCCGTTGCTGTGGAAACAATGGCTTTAGAGACTGGTTTGAAATTCAGTGGGTATCTCCTCGTTATCTGAATATGGCTTCCAAGGAGGTTCTGGAGTAAGTATTTATCAGTCACAACAAAAATTTCTAGGAGAAAAACTCTTGAGACAGGAAAGTCTTTTTTTCTGGACCTTTGTATCTTAATAAAAATGTAGAATGATCAGGTTACTCACAAAATATGCTAAATACATGCACAACCAAAAATTGACTTTAGCTAAGCCTTTAGGGATGCTATGCAAAGCAAAGATGTATCTCCTTTTTCAGCGTGGTGAATTAACTACCTCGAAAGTTTACTTTCATTTATAGTGAGCTGATAACAGTAAGAAAAAAAGGGTTGTACTATCAGTACATTGCACTGTCCATTCTAAGCACTGAAAGACCCTCCTTCTTCAAGGTATTTGCAATCCCAAATTCAAATCTGTATCTTCACATGTGAGAAACTACCAAACACCACATACACTGCACAAAAAAAGCAGAAATCCCCCCTTTCTTTCTTGTGGTGGTGTTTCACATGATGTAGCAACTGTGAAGTTATATGCTCAAAAAGAAGAGTGGTAATACTTACAGGCAAGGTAAAAATTAAAAACTTTCAAAAGTAGACAATCCAGTCTGTAATAATTCTTCTAAAGCTGAAAAAGGTCTTCAATGGCAAGAGATTTGTAGCTTTGTATTCTCAGGAAAGACAAATGGAAAGAGCTTGACTGGCATTTGTCAAATGCTGCTTTTCACTGAACTCAAAAATCAGTGACAATAAAGCCAGAGAAAAGGAGGCCAAAGGTAATAATTTTACAGTATTCACAATTTGAAACTGCCATCATAGCAAAGTGTATATAGAGAGCTGCAAATATACCAGAGGGTAGGACCTAGGAGAATACAAACAAGAGGGCATCAGCAAACAGAAGACATTTGGCTGTGGAAATAAAGCAATACTAGAATTCTCAGGAGAGAAGTTAGAAAGTGTCACACAGAACAGATGACCCAGAGCTGTTTCAAGTCTCGAGTCTATGCTGAAAAGTGACACGACAACAAAGACAATCCCCAGGAATTTAAGAGTAGTAGCTTAGTGTGAGGTCAAAAGTAAAATATACTTCCTTTTATTTCTGTGAGAGAGGCAGAAACAGTAATGCTTTACCCAGGATCTTAATTAAGCTGTGTTTTCTTCTGCAGGTTCACCTGTGCTCTGCCACTCTTTTGAGAATACACTGTCAGTTAGCTTTTCCCTCATTTAGGCAGAAGGTGACAGTGAAATGTGTGTGACGAAAGTAATTTCTGAATTTCTTTTGCTATAGATAGATTGCTTAATTTCATCTTGATTGGCAGAATCCAAGTTGGTGCTAATATAACAAAATTATACCATGACTTCCAAAAATCTGGTAGTGAAACATTTGATATGAAATAATTGGAAGCTCAGCTGCTAATGTTCTGAAAGGATGGAGAAGGAATCAAATCTTTCTTGGTTTCAACTTGTACTCTGTGTCAGTTAGTAATTTGTAGATCAAGAGGCAAAGCAGGTGAGATCTGACATACTGTGAACTCACATATAACCTTTGCAAAACAGAACTTTTCACCTTCCTGCAAAACCCTCTTCTAGAGCTCTATTGCCAACACCACAATTTGACAAGGCATGGAAACAGTAAGTGGGAATGGTAGGAACATGAGGTAGGGTACAGCAGTAGAATGCTACCATTGCTTTGGTTGGGTAAAAATCATCTTTGCTCAAAAGCAAATTTTTGCTTTACAATACCATAACAACTTTGAATTGCAACAGCAAATAGCAGTCAATGTCTTGCTCCACCAACTCTTTTACTGAAGTCTTCCCTTCTAACAGTACCAAGATACTATTAAGTACCAAGATACTAATTAAATAGTTGTTAAATTTGCTGCTAGTGGAGGAAACACAGTGGCAGGGGGATATAATCCAAGCCTGGAAACTGCTACTGTTGGGAGTAGAAAGAGGATTCCTCTTTATAACACACCCGAACAAAAAAATGTATTTAAATTGATGCTTGGGATCAAAAGAAAAGCTTAAGACCCAGTTTAAGAGATTGTATTTCAACCATCTTAAATGCTGTAATATATTGGGGTCATTAAATATATATAATACCCTGAAACATAGAGGGCATTTTGCCAGCCCAGGCAAGAGCTTCCCTTTCATAAATGGGCTTCCTCTCCTCTGTGAGCTTTCTTTTCTCCTCCCACATTGGAGCCCTCTGGTTTGTGCCTCTCTGGCTCCCTTCCCTTCCAGTGCTTGGTTTTGCCGATGCCCACGATACAGCTCGCACACTTCAGTCTACTTTCAGTGGATTATTTGTACTCTCTTGCATTGATTCCATTCTGTTGCCATCATCAGGGAGATGATGGCCACAAAATGAAAAGCTAGACTTGAAAATGGAGAAAAATTCATGCCTATCCCACTCCTAAATGGGAAATGGCAGGTGAACTTCCTGGTTTACCTGGAAAGATCTTTGAGCAAAATGTTTTTGAGAGAATTTTAAGTAAAACAACACACTAAAACCCAAATTTAAAAAGAGAGGAAGAAAAGGACAAGAAACACAGAAGGAGGTTGTATTTAGTAGGCTCACAGCAATAAAATAAAATAAAAGCAATTATTCTGCCATCACAGCACTGACACAAATACTGAGTTTCCTAGCAGCTTATGTTTTATTTGAAGGTTACATTTAGTCCCAAATTCCAGATCAAGACTGGACCACAGTGTTTCTGCTCCTTTTGTTTACCTGATGAGCTTCTTGTAATGATTTCCTTCCCTCTCATGTAGATCAGCTGTAGTGGAACAGAAAAATATTATTTGCAAACATTAATAAATGAGTAAGTTTTGGAAAGTATTAGAAAATTTACTATTGGCAAATAGTGAAAGCTGTATACCTAAGTGAACGTTGTCTTTCATGTATTCTGGCCCCCTTACAAAGGGTAAATGGTCCGGACTTGATAAACCAGGGCATGGTTCTCACCCATGGGGCTGTCACAGGAAATCAGCCTTTTCCACTGAGCATAAAAATAGATACATACTTAGAGACTGCTTCCCCAAGGTGCGAGAGTGTCTCACAGCATCTTAGACACTGTCCAGTTTCTGCAAAATATCTTTCTTTGAAGAAAACAGATGGAAAGGATTCATTTAACTTTCAGAAAATCTTGGTTAATTTGAGACTGGGCTCTCTTCCCATCCTATGATTTTTTTTCCTATTCCTCTTTATCTTTCCTCTTTCACCACCTGTTTTCCTCCTTATCTTATAGAGGAGGAAAAGGAGTATTTCTAGCAACAAATACATTTTTTAAAATTACAGAAAGTGAAGTTACAAGAAACTCTCTTGTGAATTAGTCTCAAAACATGTGCTGGACCAGCCCTTGCAAATGGTACAGTGGCAAAAGGCCAGCAGATGATTTCCAGTGGTTCCTGTGGCATACAAAGTTGTTCTTGTATTAGGATCTCTCTCATGGAATGGTTATATTGAAAAATCAATCAAGAAGTAGTGAAACACAGGATTTTCAGGGATATAACTTCCATTAGAATTCCACCAAGATAAACAAATTCAAAAACTGTCTTTAGTATTCAGCATAAAGATACCTAAAAAGGCAACATCTCCCCGAACACTGAACTCATGTCTTGTGGCACAGAATGAAGACCCACATGAGGTTTAACTGTGCCATACCACACTCAAATACAGCAAATCCAACACTGAGTTTTCCTGCAGTAAACAACTTTTCCAGTTGGAAGTTGGAAAATCCAACTTTCCTCATTTTCCTTTTGTTATGTTGGAGAGGCTACATTGCAGCAGAGCTGTGTTACTCTCTTTTCTAAAACCACAGGAACTGCCTGCTGCTGACAGCAGGTTTGTAATGCCCAGACTTTGTCCTGTTGCAGCCGCCTGAAGAGCAACGTTGATGGGAAGTTCTTGGTGGATGGAGTCCCCTTCAGCTGCTGCAACCCCAGCTCCCCACGGCCCTGCATCCAGTACCAGCTGACAAACAACAGTGCTCACTACAACTACGACTTCCTCACAGAGGAGCTCAATATCTGGACGAAGGGGTGCAGAGAGGCCCTGCTGGATTACTACACCGGTATCATGAGATCCATTGGCATTGCAGCATTGCTTATTTGGTTGTTCGAGGTAAGTCTCACAAAAATGGTCTCTATCAGATTGATCAGTGCTCTGTCTCTCCAGGATGGAAAACAGTAACTGTGTAACACATGAGAAGTGCCTCAGCATCCTGTATAAAGTCCACAAGCACTTCAGGAATGTTGTAGGACTTCTTTTAGTAAAGACAACTTTTCCAAAGTCCGCAGAGCAGAAGGAAATCTTGTTGAGGATGAGAACTATCAGAACTTGAACTATCAGAAACCTTGTATATATTTTATAGAGCTTTTTCAACAGAATATAGCATATTCCCTTCCCTGATGCATTTATGGGATCAGATACAGGGTGATACATGCAGTGACATAACTGCAAGGAAATTTGGTGAGAAGGTCTGAGTGTTGTTTTAAGTCAGTTTTAAGAAATATATAAAATATGCATTAATTTTGTTTATAATTAAAATTGAGCGTTTTAGTAGTATCTCAAAAGCCTCCTTTTATATTACATAGTTTCACCATATAGACAGTACTTGCAATCGTGGCATATCATCCTCTTAGAGGTAGACTGGGCTGCTGGTTATGCAATCAAAATAAGTGCATCACAGGCAAGCTACATGCCTGCAAAGCTGCAGTGTTCCTGCTGATGTTTGTAAAGAGTTCTCTGGATGTTGTCATCTGCAAGTAAAGGACTCCCCAATGGGCACAGGCTCCAATACAGTTTTCTTACCTTTTTAGTATGTTTTAGTTTTCTGACTATTGCTCTATTGCATAAGTATTAGGATTGTAATTTAATCAAGGTACAACAGTCCTCAGGCTAGTCCACAACCCCTAGGTGGGGTTGTGGTGCCAGAAATAACAGGCATTCGAAGCACGTGAAAAGCTGAGAGCCAGCTCTCTGTACTCCCTGAAATATTGACAAGCTGATCTTGATTCCAACAGAACAATGAAAGTGGGGCTTTTTCCTAAACTTAGACTTGAGCCTCTGCTATAAGCCATCCTTCTTAATTTTCATGCCTTGGCATGTTTGACACACAAGGCTTACACAGGAATGACTGAACCTCCTTGGAAGAAATATTGATTTAATCAATGTCAGTGGAAAAAAATCCCCTGAAATTAACATACTACAATATTTTCTTTCCCAGTGACTGATGGCTCCATTTATTGATCATCCATTCTACATCAATTAGTTGCAGTCCCTGAGGCTACAAGGTTCACGAGTAATTCTAGGTATTTATAAACTAATAACAGGCAAGGGGGATTGTTACCTGAAGAATGAAGAGAGAATCAATCCATTTCTCCCTGCCATCTTTCTTAAAAAATGTAATTAATTGGAAAAGTGGTTAGACATATTGCTAAGATAAAGAGTCTGTCTGCTTTACTCACGAGGCGTGTAAATACACACATCAGAAAACTGAGTGATAGGACTGAGGCTGCCGTTCCAGCTGTTTAACCATTAACTGTTTCTTACAGCTCTCTGTACTGATTGGTGTCCGGTACCTACAAACAGCCATGAAGAACGTCCTTCTGCTAGGAGATCTGGAGGGTGAATCAGATGGTTGGTTACTAGAAAATAGTTTTGTGGAAACTGCCAAATACAACATCAGCATCATTAAGAACCTCGGCAAAGCCAACCAGATCTCCACTGTCTCAGGCATGAATGACCCCAACATCAACGTTCAAAACGCAGACTGTGACAAAACTAATGTTACAACAAAATCTATCCCTGCAGCTAGGTAGGCAAATCTTCCAAGAAATGACATCACAAGTGTAGCTTTGCTCTATTACAGTCCTACAGCCATCAGATTTTATCTGGTGGGGAAAAAAAAAAAAGTAGAAAAACTAGTAAAACAATTGAACAAACCACAGACTGGTGACAGCTCCAAAAATGCTGACACTTCTTCGGATGGATGTGTTTTTACTTATGAAATTGCCGATTCTCAACACTGCACAAAACTTCTGGAATTTCCCCCACCTTCTCTCCTTTATTTACAGACTTCTATTATGGTCTGAATGCATGAGAATAATCATTATGCACAAGCAAATATTTCAGACAGGGTGGGTCTACATGTACTAACACACAGATTAGTTGAATAGGCACCGAAGAAGTTTGTCATTACACCTATAAAAATCCCAGGAGCGGGGAAATCCCAAAAGAAATTATTACACTGGATAAAAAGATTCTTTACCAAAACAAAGACAAAAACTGAAACGAAGATTCTGCTGGTGCAAGTTAGGAAAGGGGAAATTTTAACAAAAATATACATATATTACAGCCTACAAGAATCCACCAGGTATGTGAAATTCAGGTGAAGGCAATAAAAGTTACCACAAAAGTATTTCACTTGTTTCTCCCAAAATGTCTGAAGTACCTTTTCATTTTCCCTCCTCCAATAGTTTAGAGAAAGCTAGTTGCCTCACTCCCCTGAAAGTCAAAGTGTACAGCTGAAAGGAGTGCTCTCCTTAAGAAAACTAACTGCCAGCATGGGGAGGGATAGTTAAACTTCCAACTAGCATGTAATAGCACAAGTTTAAAAACAAGTAGATACTTCCTATGAAACAAACACTAATGATCCTAGATGCTTGATAGCTCCTCGTTTCAAAAGTACTTACCACACTGATCCAGGGGTGGGAAGGTAAGAGATTATTTGTAATCAGTGAAGGCAGACAGACTGACAGCTCACACACCACACCCCTGCTACAGTGCTCAGGAGCTTTGTTGATGCATGGAGTGAAAGCCTTCAGTGCCCAAAATGCCTGTAGTTACAGGATACCCTATGACTGTAATTGATCATTAACAGTCAGTAGGAAAAAAGTACTGATACAAAACAGAGGTGGAAAGACCAAATAAAATATTTTACTTGTTACTGCTGTGAGTGCATTCTTTGCAGATAATCAAGTAAAAGAAGTTTTATCACTGAAATATTTGAAACAGAACCATTCCTGCTTTTGAAACTGTGCAGAGTAACAGTAAAAATTTCTTTACTTAAATACTGTTGCATCCCATAAAACAAAAATTTTCTCCCATGAGAAAAAGCAAAAATTTTCTCCCACGAGAAAAAGCAAAAATTATACTATAAGGATATATTGTAAATAAGTTGTGCAATGTAATAATGCACATTCAAGCAGGCTATGAGCATGACCATAATTTCAACTGCAATTCCTTCACTGCCTAACATGTTAGGCTTACACTTAAGTATGTTAAAACCCCTTCAAAGAACTAGATTTGTAAGCTGAGACTTCCATCTACAAGAACTGTTAATTCTTCCCTTTGCACTGCACTTACCTGTATGCCTACTTCTTGTCTTCATTGCAATCACTTTGCCCAGTGCAGGATTAAAACTTAACTGGTATGCAATCCCTTCAGCCATTTCTGAGAGCCAGAAGTACCTACCAGCAGCTCTATAACTAGCTGATACAGGCTGGAAAAGAATGAATACAGAAAGTTGTAGTTCCTTGAGCGATCAAGGAGAAAGAGAGTCATGTATTGTAAACTAATCAGATTTTACATGTTTTTTCTTTAAATGCAGTGTGTATTTTTTCAGGTAAGTATGCCAAGTGTCACCTGTGTCAATCAATAGCAGTCACTGCCTCAACACAATTTAATTCTGTTTTTGGTAAAACAATCCTAGACCTCAATAACTAAAGCTTGCAGAATTATAAGAACTGCAAGCTTATTCTTTTGATAGCTTTCTAGTTAATGGATTTATCAAGAATCTGCTCTGAAAAAACAGATTTGGAATAAAGAGTGAACTGATGATCCAGCCTCACCATCTCTGTCAAGACAAAGAAATGCCATCCAGCAGCTGCTGTAACACATTACCACGAAGAGCGTAAGTATCCAGCTGTACAATTTTCTCCGGCCTTCACACAGCTCATTTACTTGAATATGAAGAAAAAACATTTTACCATAAAAGACTAATCAGCATTTAGCATATTAACCTTTGTCTCTCAGCCAGCTGCCCCAAACTGCAGCAGTGGAATGTGACTGGTTTTGAAATTAGCTTAATTTCAGCATACATCTCACAGGCAACAGTCCTTGTCTGACATATTACCAGTAATGATTTTAGACTGTTAATTTCTATCCGTCTCCACTGATACGTATACATTACAAAAAGAAAATAGCTTGTTTCACAGTATCAGGATAAAATTTACTTTTGTTAATAAATACTTTCTTCTTTGTTTTGTATTCATTGATTTCCTCAGAACGTGGAAGTGCTACACCCTACACATCCAGCTTCCTTTACAGCACCTGTCACGATAGTTTGGGTTTCCTGCAGTATTTCACACTAGAGGCACTGGATCAAGGAAGTAAACTCAGGTAGCAGCACAAACTCCGTCTTTAATTCCCAATAATTAATAAAGACAGAGATGGCATTAGTGAGCCAAGCCTTTAAGCCAGGGCATCTGCTCAGATACAGAAATAAATACGATTTGGGGGACGCTTCTTATCCTATTTGTTACTAATGCCTAATCCAGCCAAAATTTATAACAATACAGCAAATTCCAGAGTAAGGAACTCACCTATGCATAAAACTATCTTCTTTATCAAGTTCTTAATTTAAGGAATAAAATAAACTCTGTAATGTTGAGCTTCTGGTGAAGGCACTATGAGAGTTTCTTTAGAAATTGCATGTACAATGCTCTTCCTTTAAAGCTTTCTCATTGCCACTGAAAACACTTGCCCTATGTTGATCACAGAGAAAAAATAGTAAAAAATATAAATATGCAGCACATTTAGGATTTTGTTAAAATGAACATAGTTCAAGGAGGAACTATGGTACCTTGGGATGAGTATCTCAATACTTGTACCCAAAGAGACCAATATTACATTTCAGACACAATTAAAGAGGGGATGTAAGGTTCTGCAGTCTGCTGAAAAAGACTAACCACACATCTTCACAAATACAGCAAGGACTTCAAATGATCATGAAACCCACAGTCCCCACTTTGTGCTTCACAACATTTTGCTGCAGCTCATTCACTCAAGCATAAAGCCTGGAAACCTAAACTTCAGTCTGATGGACTGTATGTTGTTTGACAACATGTACTTATACAGCACAAACTTTACTCCTTTTTTTGACACTGATCTCATGAACAGCAATAAGGAAAGTAAGGTCCCATTTTAATGTCTCATGTTTAACTGTACCTGGTCTCTCACTCACCATTACACAAAATCATGTATATATTACCTCTTGGAATTTCAGCGTGCTCTCCTTCAATGCAAATTTCCTTTACATAACTTCACTTTCATGTATGATTTTGACTGTATTGAATGCAACTTCAGAGAAATGTAGCTAGGATTAGAAATAACTAGATTTGAGGCACATGTAAGGAAGCAGATTTTCATTATTAGCCATTTGTTTCCTGTATCAACCTTCCAATTTAGCCTACCTGCAAAAGACTGATAAAAACAAAGAGATTGTGCCACAGAAATTAAACAACTTCTATTTTTGATAAAATATCTTCGAACACCTTGTCAAGTAATAGGTTAGAAGAATCTAAGTAACAACGTAGATGTTGTATTATGAATCTGACTAGTTTACATTGGAGATTATTCAAGGTTGTTGTCTAGAAAACAAGTGGATTTCAACCATAATGCAAAGCATATAATAGCGAAAATACTCTCTATGTAACTTTGTACATTGAGATTTTTATTACACAAGAAATAGTGCTGTGGCTTCTTTTCTTTTTTTTTTCCCTTAATTAACAGGATTCTTGTTCTAATTTTCTTCAGAACATTTTTGCTAGTAGACTTCAATCTATCTACCTCTACCTTTTACCTTCTCAGGATTTAGTTCTTAAAAACCATTGACTAAGAATAAGCACAAAGAGCAACATCATTAACACCCAAACGGTGCCCAAAGCTTCAACAAAGCAGTGAGGACATGATGACAACCAGCAGCCTGTAACATAAAAAAGAGCAAGAAGTACTGACCGTATCTATTTAAAAGACGTCTTGACTGGTTGCTTAGGTCTGTAACAAACCACATTTTTTAAAGTATGTATCACACAGCACATTAGACCAATGTTTCCAACACCAAAAAGTTTCCCTTTCTAGAGGTTAAGTATCTGCCAAACAGTACAGCCAGTTCTTCAGGAAGATACAAAACCAGAAGCACTCAACTAGATCTGTTTCAGGGCATCCAAATATTAAATTCTGTACTTAAGATTTCTTTTAGAAATTTAGGTGGATACTGCAGGAATTTGCATCTGTAAAAGACTAGGATAAGTTTCAAGTGGAGTGTATCTTTACATAAGAAAAAGCATGCTACCATCCCTTACAGTATGAACAAGATATTGCCTACATGGATAACTGATAGTTCACCAACCATTTACCACTCTTCTCCTTTCACATATTGAGACACCACTATAACACTCTTGTAAAATGAACTGTGAGGTGCCAAAATGCCTTCAAATAAAAACTGAATAATCTACGAGAAGTTACTTTATTTCCTTTTCTTTTTAAATATACATATACAAGATATTTTATTTCAAAAGCACAAGAACATTATACAAGTTTCAAATTTACATTTTTGCAATTTAAGATACCAGTATGTGCATTATCAAATAACTTCTGTCAGCTTGGATGGAACAGAAATAAGTGGCATAAGCATCTTGCGGTCACTAAATACAGATTATACTCACAGTGAACAAAACTGCATAGTAATTCATGAAATGAAAGATGACCACGCTAGTCAGTGAATTATATGGGAGCCCATTTGCTAAATTAGTATGTGCAAATGTACAGAAAGATGCAACTTTCCTCTCCCACTTCTTTAGCTACAGAGAGATTTCCAGAGCTTTAAAGGAGCTCACCTGCTCTTACCAGCTCCTGTCCTTGTATACTGCAGTTCAGACAGAAAACAAAAAAGTGATCTCACTGCATTTTGGATAATGGAAATTTTGTATCAGTGAAGTGCAAGATAACTGAAAGTTTTTGATAATTGAATATGTAAATATCAGAGGGAAACAGTAAAATAATACAGGTTTGGTATCTATGAGGCATTTGCCAGTCTTAATTCAGAATTTTTGTTGGTAAGCAGTGTTTTGATGATATAAAAATCACCAGCGCATGCAAATTTTCATGACAACTGTCCTAAACTTAGTATGTGTTTCAAACATGTTTTAGAGAAGACTAACAGAATTAATGTTTGTCTTCTAAGAGTTTAATATTCAGGTTTAAAATCTGACAGAATCAAAATAAGGAGAACAGTCTTAATTTCAAGAAAGAGAATACCTGGAAAATATACCAAAGCCAACTTTTTAAATCACTGGGGAAGGATTACAGCAAAAGTTTTGAGAAAGTATTTGAAACCAGAACATTGTCTGAGATCATTGGTATTCCACCTTTAGATTAGTCATGGTGCTGTCCAGTGCACTGATACATACATACTCAAAAAACATTTTAAAAAACCCCAGAAGAATGGTATTTAAATTTAAATCATTATTGTGTCATACTCTCATGTAATTGTGGGAAAAGGAAACAAAACAAAAAAAATCCTACAAAAACACACCCAGACATTAATTTGAAAACCTCCCCTTGAAAGCCTTATTAAAATGGTACAAAAGAATCCAAATAGCAAAGGGGCAGGAAAATTGAGGGTAGTGACAACTTCAAACTTTCCCAGGAGATGCCATTTCCATGTGAAAGAGTTTTTACCCATCAAATTACAAATTCTCTCATGTATATTATGGCTGAAATTCAAAAAACAGAACAACAGACATTTAGAACTGAAGCACAATCACATATCATTGAGAGAGAGTTCAATCACAATGTGCTATTAACTACTGAAGGGCAAAGAGACAGACTTAGCCACCTTTTCTTCCCTTTTCAGCTCTACCTGGCATTGAACCACCGAACATGCCTCCCAAAACACACCATTTCATTTATGCAGACTCCAAAACATGCTCCAAACAATAGTGACAGAGGATGATGGGTGGAAAATCCCTCAGATATGGGCAAACTTATTTCTGATTCTAATACTTGCTGCTTTTGGGCCTTGATTTTAGTCCAGTGATAGTTTTGAAGGCCATTTACTTTACTGAAGTCTCTGGCTCTTGTACAACAGCTTACAGAGCTACACTACATCTACCTACCTGCAGTATTTTCACTTTTGATTCCTGGGGAAAGTCTCAGAAGACAAACTGTAAAAGAAGTAAAACTAACCACAACCTAGGCAAATGGTGAAGCCCCAGACTTCTTATGATATCCATTAACGAAGGATAAATTCATTTGACAAAGTGCAGTTCTGGCAACGCAAGAAACAGACAATTTTTTGATGCAACAAGCAAGATGGTAATCCCCTCATGCACTTTCTATTCCACACTTCTCATTTGAAGAAAACTCTCAATGAACTCTCTTCATTAAATCCCAAGGTATATCTGAATGCAAGCTTTTTCTGTAAGACTTATTTTTTATTGTACTTGTTGCTGCAGGTGACTAAAGACCTGGCACCACTTCCACTCCAATATTATCTCGATCTATTTAAAGTTTCACTAAGCTTGGGAAAAGAGCCCAGGAAAAAGTAAAGGAAGATTTTCCTTGGCAACACCATTTAGATATGTTCTCAAGGCATGGAAGAGACAAATATGGTGTGTGCTCTGAAAAACAGCATTTTGGAACTGTCCTCATGAAAACATGTGAAACAATTCAAACTTCTGAAAAAAATGGAAATATTTCTGGTTCAGTAATAATTACAGAATGTGTTTTTTCTTTTTTTTGCAAAGAAAAAAAGAGGAAAATATAAGATATGAGTTTCTGTTTCAATGCATCAGTGATACATCCAACCTAGAGAATCCACCAATTAATTGTCTGAACTACAGAAACCACTTGAGTAGATTTTTTACTGCCACTCTCCTTTCCTTTTCCAAAGCACTGCCACAGTTGTTTTCACTAAGATCAAGAGACTCAGAGCAGCTGCCAGTTGAATCCGAAGAAGATCTGATTTGTTTCTTGGCTCCTGGCAATCTCCTCTATGATGCAGTGCTGCTGCCACAGCAGATGGAGCTTCCGGTAACGCTCCTGACATAAGTGCAGGGGATTGCCTCTTCTTCAGAGAGGAAAAGAGAAGAACTAGTTAGCATATCAGAATAGCAACTGATAAACTGTCCAACTGACAGGTTAACATTAACTCTAGACTAATTAAATACTAATTAAATCCCAAACAAGTCTATTGGAAATGTAAAAATATCTCTACTTGTGACGAGCAATGACTGCCATTTCTATGATGACGTTTCAGGAATGGCAGTTCTCACATGTTTCTGATAAAATGCATACATAGCATTCTTGAGAACAGTAAGAAAGTTTAACAGTACCAAAAAAGTGTACTTTCTCATTATAAGCTACCCATTCCTGACTGGAAACTGCCATCAGTTCCCCAGCCCAAGACACAAATTACATACTGTGCTGTACACACTAGCCAGAAGAATGTGCTGTCCAATGAGTCTAAGACGGAAAGAGATACAAAAATTGAAAGGTAGGAGGTCAAGCATTTACTTACTTTAGACCTGGATCTGTTTCTCCATATTCATCCAAGTAGGGTGCAGGATATAAGCAGCCCCTGGTTTTACCTTCAATGAGGACAACTTTGCATTCCCTGATTCTTAAAGAAAAGAATAACTACATTTAAAATACAACTCCAAGCAGGCTCTTCCCTTTTTGCTGAGCTATAATTTATGTCAAAGTAATGTTTCTTTATCTCAGACAAAAAGAATCAAATTTGACAACGTTGTGAATTCTGGCTACTTACTTGAGAAACATGCAGACTCCAGCTCCACACTGAAGAGCATGAGAAGTACAGGCTCCCAGCTCCTCCCCATTCACCAGCTCCTGACAGCAAGTATTCTGGGAACACAACATTGCCCCACAGAATAAACACAATACTGGGTGTTTTTGTTCATCGTCAGAAGACCGTGGGCACCTAAAAGAAGTGTAACCAGCATGTCACAGTAGAAATCAAAACTTTAAAAGAAATGTTAACTAAGGCTAATGTTCCTTAAGAAAATCCCCAAAAGACCTATCCAACCAATTAAAAACCCCAAAATCACAATCAAACAAAACCTAAGAAATATTATGTCACAATCATATCACATATCTGCCTCCTTATGTTGTATTTTCACACTGTTTGAAATTATTTATCTTCAAGATACCTGCTTTGAGTAGGAGGTTGAACTAGACGATCAACAGAAGTCCCTTCTGACCTCAATTATCCTATGATTCACTCTTCTTGGCATAAAACAGTGCCATCATCTGGGCTTCTTGTGTCCAGTGCAAAAATAATTTTCAGGCTTATGGCCAAACCAAATGCACATTCCACAAGAGAAAAATGACCAGCAGAGTAAGCTATAAAAATTTTATATGCTGTCTCATCAAACACAAGTGACTCAATTTAGCAAGCTGTTGTGCTTCACATTTAAAATTAACAGGTGCTAGCATTGGCCAGTATAACCATAACAATACCTTCACATCAAAATAATTTCTGTATTCTTTCAAAACCAGTTACAGTAACTGCAAGAATATAAAATTCACTAAAAGTGATGAAACACCTAAGACAACTAAATATGCCACATCTTACCTAAATTGAGAGGCTTGGTTCAGAAGGCAACTGTAATCTTCAGGAAGCTCTATTAAATGATTT
The DNA here is from genome assembly GCA_013399835.1 of Leptocoma aspasia. Lineage (NCBI taxonomy): Eukaryota > Metazoa > Chordata > Aves > Passeriformes > Nectariniidae > Leptocoma > Leptocoma aspasia. The sequence continues at coordinate 67,663 of VXAX01007789.1, read as the reverse complement.
CTTTTCCTAGGATACCTGAGTAAGTGGAATAGAAGTATTATGAGAATAATAAAGATCAAAGTAAACAATGGAATAACCACAAATCCCTGCTAAGCTTTTGGTCATTTCTGCAAAAGTCCACAATTCTAGAGCAATTCTTCAGTCCTGGAATCCCAAGTGAGATGCTCCACATGGGAGCTTCAACATTTCTATATTCCAGCAAAGGTGCTGAACTTAAGTTTCACATATAACCTACATGTACGAAGACATTTCATATTTCAGTTAGCTTTTATTCTTTTCCACAGCAGGACAGATTACTTGCCTAGCAATGTTGTGCAATCTCAATAAAGAGTCACTGTATGAGGAATAATAAACAAGACATTTAAAGACAAATGTACTTCTAGTAGTAGAGCAGAAGGAATAAAACACGAAGTCTCTGACTTGTCCACAATAAGCACTTCATTCTTTCAAGTGTTTTAAGTCAAAACCAGAAGAAAACAACAACAATAAGCTTACCTTATTGCAATGCTTTTCCCTTTCAAACAACTTAACACCACTGGATCAGCACACCACCTATTTCAAACAAACATTTGCAGATGACAGCATTTGATAAAAATATACATTTAAGTTCATTAAATGAAACTAGTTAGTGATAAGCAAACACAGAACACTGATAAAAAGCATTGATAGTTCTACCTAAAACTTTGCAAGGAAAAACAGGGGTGTTTTTTTACAGTTTTCTTCAGGAGAAAGAATTTTTTTAATTTGCATACAGGAGGAAAAACCTATGTGAAAAAACACTTAAAATTATCATCATGCACATAAAAACACAAGATTTACAAAGAGTTAAAAAATGCAAGCAGTCTTCAGACATATTCAGTTTCTCAAAGTGGGCTACAATACACAGCACCGTTTGAAATACATGCGCTAAAAGATACAGCATAAATAAATATTGTACATTCTAACTGAAAAACATTTGCTGTTTTTATTAAATAATCATCACCTAATGGTTATTTTACAATGGTTTATCACATGATGTGTGCTTGCTTACAGTGGTCAAACGTGTCTATCAAAACAATGGCAGGTATTGGCCAGTTACTGAACAGAGGAGCTGGTATGTTTAAGATGTCTTTTAAGTTATTTCTATAAAAAAAAGGAGAAGGGGGAAAGAACTGCAGCAGATGGTCAATCTAGTATGCTTCATTTAACACATTTCTCAACAATCATCAAATTTAGTCTTCTGAAATAAGATTCTGTGAAAAAACATATGGGAACCTGCATGATGATTTGGCAACTGTTACTATTACATTAAATATGCAGCCTCCTACTTGAAACCTCTTTTTCTGTAGCACTGTAACTATTTGTTTATCCTGCTTCTGGTGATCTTTCCCAATATTAATAAGCACCATCTTCTGTGTTCTCTTGGAAGCACTTCTATGACTTTAAGCAAATACGTAGGAACAAGTAAGACCAACTTATTTAATAGCTTACTTGTAAAAATTAATCTATTCATTTATAAATAATAATATATACAACAACTGGAATTGATCATAATAAAACTGTATGTAGAGAACTGTTGGAAATCAACAGTTCAAAATGTCCCTAAATTGAAGAAATCTAGACAACAAAGGTTAAAACAACTAGAGGTTAAAAAACCCAACCAAACAACAATGCAGCAAAAGCTAATATGAGTCAGAGAATTCTGCCAAGAACCAGGAATAATCATTACTGCCACCAGGTGCTCAAACAGTCATGTTAAATGCACAGAGACAGTCTCCAACACAATATAGCTGGATTACTCTTAACTGGGGATGGGGGGTGGTGTGTCTGTTCATTTAATTTGAGGTTTTGAATGCAGAATTGAACCAATTCTTTCTTTACTGCTAAAGAAAGAATGTTTTCTTTACTGCTACTTTCACAAACTGAAAGAGGAGAAATTTAGGCTAGAAATTAGTAAGAAATTCTTTCATTTGAGGATGGTAAGATACTGGAACAGGTTGCCCAGAGAAGTTGTGGATACCCCAACCCTGAAGTGTTCAAGGCCAGGCTGAATAAGGCTTGGAGCAGCCTGGTTTAGTAGAAGGTGTCCTTGCCCATGGCAGAGGAGCTGGATCCAGATGATCTTTAAGGTCCCTCCCAACCCTCTAACATTCTCTGATTCCATGACTGCAGATGGCAACGTACAAAATGCTCAAATTGTATCTTTTAACCATTAAGCCAATTTCAATATCCACCAGTCTATTTTGCAAATGCTGAGAAGAAATAATACAAAGCCTCACCCTGCCAGCTATGTGATTTTCTACATTCTCATTTTATAGCTTGTGTAATCAGCACTTCTGCTGTAGACAGATTAAAAATAAGCAAATGAACACTGAGTGGTGTATCAAACAAGCAAAGGTTTAAAATAACTTGTCTGTATGGTTTCATATAGGTCTGCAAGCACTAGTCCCTTTAATTGTTTAATATTGGAATTATCATAAAATAGAGAGTGCTTTATGTTTCTGAAGTGCTTTAAGAGATTCAGTGTTACCTGTGCAAAATGTTTAGAACTTCAGTATGAATTTTACCTCAGTCATTTATTATCAATTTTGATCTAGAATTCCCACAGGGCCACCACAACAGAAAAACATGGCCTGCCCAGTCCCAGTTAGTACCTTTGAAGCAGTGGATTTACTGTGTCCCAATATTCATGGAAGAGCAGGAACAAATTTGTAGGTAGAGAGAGGTAACTACAAAGTGCCTTGAATTGCCCTTCTTCAGAAACTGCAAAAGAAAACACAAACAACTGTTTAAGTGTTTCAGCACTGCTGAGTAATTCACTCAAAACTAGAAATCTCCTGATCTCTTTTCCATTGAATAGTCTGTATCCTACAGCTTCATCATAGCTCCTACATAGTACAACTGGATATTATTCCACCAACTTAATCAGAGCTTTAATAATTTGGATTAGCTGAGGATCCATTTAAACAACTTTTATATATATGAAGTATTTTTTAATGCCTAAGTTACTGTAGTAACAGAATTCCTTGTTTAAATTACTGCATAATATGTAACAAGTGCAGTAGATTTCTGTACTTGCATTTTAGTTTTTCCCTATCCTTATGATAGTCCTCAATTATATTAAATTCTGCTGTAATCAAATCAGTGCTAACATTACATAAAATTGGGCTAATCTTATAGTTTGCTGGGTGGCCATTTATTGTCTCTGCTACAGAAAATTACATTGTTGGTTCACCAGAAAGACTCCTCCCTACAGAATAAAAGATCCAGACCCCTGGTAAGGACAACAGCACATCCCAACGTGCAGAGATTTTGACTTGTATATTCTAACAAAATTCAAACTTAGTTCACAGTTTATATAAATCAGTTTGGTATTTTTGTTGTGATATATTATACATGTTAAATTTTGTCTCGGTTATTCATAAAAATTACTGTCCTTCTTTCCAAGTAGTTTATGATTCTGTGTTTCACTGCATTTTGACACATGACGAAATATTTAGTTTTTGGGTTAGTATCAGTAATGCATTAGGATCCTTCAAGGAAGAGGCTTAAGTTTTATAACGTGCTTTGTATCTATTTGGCTTTGCTTTGCTCAATCCCTGTATCTTTAGCATTTACCAACATTAGCACTACACAAAAACACTGGGTTTTAAAAATATATTTCAGGCAATTTCTCAGGTGATATCACCTAAATTCCTGAAACTATCCTTAAATGGCTAAATCTTTATCAACAAGTACTTACTATCAATACATCACTGATAATTCACATATTTGCATATACTCAGAAGTACTCAGAAATCATGCTCTTCTATGCAAAGAAGGTCAGGATAACTCAGCTTCACATGCCTGTCCCTTCCTTTATGAATTAGTAATTCCTTTACTTTCCAAGTCTTACTTTCATGTATTGACTATTGTTAAGTTATTGTAAACATTTAAAAATTCTTTCAAGACAAAGGTCATACGTTTCTTTTTCATATTTACCTTGCAATAGTTCCTCAGGTGGAGACACTCCCAGCAAATAATGAAAAAATAAAGCAGCACAACGAAGGTAAGGCATGATGCCTTTTTTAACACAGTCCCACACAAGCCAGCCTGGAATATCCTGACTAAAGCAACTGTAAAACACAAATGAGAAATAGCTGTAGTACATAGTGCAAATCATTCTAGCACTATCATATTTTGGCTAGCATTGGTAGAATGGTAGCTGTGTAGAAGTAACCCTCATGTACCCCAAATTCTGTGAAACACAGCCACCAGCACTTAACTTCCCACCTCCCCTTTTCACAAGGAATGAATACTGCATTTATGAACCACACTTATATTAAATCTCCAAATTAGACAGCTGTACCTGTCAGTAAAGTCTGAAAAATGGACACTAACACTCAAATAAGCAACAGTGTTCAGCTTTACACTTATCTTCCTTTTGTAGTAAAACCATTTCCTTCTTTCTGGATTCCATTTATAACACAAGAGATCTATACCAAAATAATCAAAGCAAAGAAAAAATAAATACTGCAGTTTGATGTATTTCTCTCCACAATGGATACAGATATTTTTTCATCCTCCAGCTAATGATTCACTCTGCTGTCCACAAAAAGTAGTCACTTTAACTAAAAGCATTTCTTTCACCAGTTTCAATGTTCAGGAGCTTGGGAAGAAAGCACAAGGCATTGTGCTAACTCCCCATACAAAATGAGTCATTTTTTTCCTGTCCTCTCTGTTGTCCTGGTCAATCCTGTGGATTGCTGTCTTTCCAAGAAAATGTAACACTACAATTGAACTGTCACTTACCCACTGGTGTACTGGCAAACCTCTCTACAGAAAGACTGTGCAGACTGTGCCTCCTCACTATTGTCAGATGAGTGAGCAGTAGGGGATTCTGCACAAAAAAAGATTAATCCACTGTAAATGCACTCCATCCTGACACACTTCGTCTCTTTACAAATACTAAAACCTTTGTTTTCATTATTCAGTTGCATTACAGAATTAATTCCACTTTAATTTGCTTAATTTTTTTCTATTTGCTGTTTTCTGACTTAAAAATGTTCTCCTGAGACTGAATGTTGTAAGGAGGAATCAGGACTACTCCCTCATTGCTTATCCTCATGTAAAAAACTGCCTCCTTCCCTTGAACTTTTGAAGTTGTCCTACATAGCTTAAGCTACAGAAATTTTTTAAAACATCCAGAATTTTTAAAAACTCCTATCATACTGAAGAAAAAACCCAAAGTACTAGCTAGAAAATCTACAGGTAATTTTTAACAATGTTATGAAATTGAGAGAAAATTTAAATTCTCTCTTATCGGTTTACAGGATTCTGTATTTTGGATCTGGTTATTTACTAAATTGAAGGGTAATGAAAATGTTATTTCCCAAATCCATATGGATTATCATTGTGCAGCTCAGTGATGCTGGCAGAATTTTGATTCTCCTACAAGGAGTGAAGAAGGGAAAGTTACCCCTCTGAAATGACTGACTGACTGAAGCAAGTACTGTATATCAATAACTATTTTATTAGCCTAAGCACACAAGTGATACAATAAAATGCTCTGAACTTGATGTAGCACTATTTAATTTTCACCAGTTATTACTACCTAGGCCTAAGTGTCACTTACTATGAGGATGTTTCTACCTGGAAGACACTAACGGTATCAATCCATTATTTTTAAGAAACTGCAAAAATGCCAGAAAAACACAAACACACATCTACCTGTTGCTGAAGAGATGACAATTTGCATTATGTGTGCCAGTGTTGTCAGATGGAAGAGGTAGAGGTGGTTATAGGCTGAACTAACTGATGAAGGCTGCAAGTCTACAGCATCTTCCCAGTACAAAGATGGAAAGGATAACACAGCTCCCACCTACAGTGAAAAGGAATAGGCAAATATTAAAGTGCCAAAAACGTGGTAATAGATACAAGGGTAGCAATTATATTCTCACTATACATTTGTATTTTATTTCTGTAGTCTGAGTATGTTAATCTATCTTGCTGGTTTTAATTCAAAACATAGCAAAAACTCACCGGACAGCATCAACCATTTGAGCACTAGGGCACATAGGAAACTCAGACAGAGTTGCATGGTAATTGCCAGTTTAGAGATATACCATGCCCAGTTCCTACTAAGCTTAATTTCTGTTCTTTCACACAAGACAAAGCACATTGAAGAAAGTGGGAAGTGAGACCAAGCATTAGATAGAAGGGCAGCCAGGGCAAAGCAGATTTTATTTCGTGAGTTTGGTTTTGCTGGCTGTTTTCTGCTTGCTTTGGATTCTTTTAACAGACGAAAAATCTATAATACAGATTTGTATTAAGAACAGAAACAAGAGGCTAAGAAAAATACAGAAGGTAATGAGAGTCAATGTGAAGGAACCACAAAGTATGAGATACTGATTGAGATGAAGGGAAAGTGAGGGAAAGAAATAGAGTGCATTTCTTAAGTTTATTTTTTTATGCTTAATAACAATGGAAGTGAGAAAAAGAAGATTGAGATTGCAAGAATGAAATTTAATAAGAACAAGACAGCAAAGATTTGAAAGTTAGCAGAACTAAAAGTAAACACATAGCAGTCATATGTAATCATTCGATTGTTGCTCATGTATAATCATTTGACTCATGCAAGTGAACAGATACTATTTACAGAGTACAGTACACAAAAATTTATGCTCAAAAGAAAGTATTAATATGAAGAATAAAATGAACCTGCTTACCAAAATGTGGAACATATCTACTTCTAAGAGTGATGGAGTGTCCTCCCTTTTAAAGTTTGGTAGGAGAACTACAAAATAAAGGTATCAGTTAAACATTTAGCATGCATTTTCTTCTTTTGGATTGAACTGTAGTATCAGAATCTGATTTTAGAGCCTCTGTCATTTCTGTGTTTTCATCAAACAAAGGTAGGTCCAGATCTCTAAAGTAAGGATCTACTTAATTAGCTGTTTACCACTGATTTGATTGTGCATGTTCAGCCATCTCCACATGCCCAAACAGCTGACAATTTTAATTAATATATATACAAAATTCTGAGACATAAATCTTTATTTCTCCAGCTCTAATAAATCACACACAGTGTTGAAGGTGAAGGTCCTCAAGCACCTCAACACTAGATGCCTCACAACCTCGCCCAACACAAAAACCTAAGTACCACACCTAAGAGTCTTATCTAATAGAAAGCAAATCAGAGTGGGATTCACAAAGGCTACCATACTTACCCAATAAATAAGAAACATGGGGGAATCTACATGCCTGAAACTAGCTCTCCCTGGGACTCAAGTATCTTAAGCTAGGCTTCAAGCAGCCTTTTGAAAGTACTACAAGTCCCAGAATTATAGAATAGTTTGCATTGAATGGGAGCTTAAAGATCATCCAGTTCCATCTCCCCTGCCAAAGGCAGGAATGTGACTCACTACATCAGGCTGCTCAGAGTTCCATCCAGTCTGACCTTTAACACTTCCATGGATGGGTCAACCACTTCTTTGAGCAGCCTGTTTCAGTGCCTCACCACCCTCACAGTAAAGAACTTCTGTCTAATAGTTAATCTAAACCTAGTTTTTTCGGTTTAAAACCATTCCACTTTCTCCTGCCCCTATATACTTCTCTAAAAAGTCCCTTTCCCTCTTTTTTATAAGCTCTCTTAAGATACTGGAAGGCTGCAATGAAGCCTTCCCAGAGCCTCCTCTTCCTTCTCTTCTCCATGCTGAGATGATGATGTCTCACAATTAAGAAATACCTATTTTGTGGCTTTGTTCACCTGTTTAGAAGAGAATTTGAGTAATTCTGAACACTGTCAGAAACAGTTGTTACCCATCTGTTCCAGACTTGAGCATCTGTAGGTCTGGGTAATCTGAGGTGAGTTCAACCTACACCCCATGATTTCAGGCAACTGAAGTGAGCACTGTTGTCAAGTACTCCGACCCTTGCTTCTATGCTGTGTTAACCTGTGTGCCACTTTGGAATAGAAACTTCCACAACACAAAAGGTAGTAAATAAAAAGAATACAGTACCTCCTAAAAGACGAATCAGGTGTTTCTGAATCAGGACCTGTGGGGATGTTGTTCTCTGAGCAGCTGCAAATTGCACTAATGCTTTAAGGCCACTGTGCTAGAGCGCAAGAGAAAATGGTTGAATGGGAAAAAAGGCTAAATATAAGTGATATAGAACTGTACAAACATATCTACTTCTACATAAATATAAAAGACATTTATGAATTAATTTAATATGAACATCCATATATAAGCAGACATATTATTCTTTCAAAGTGCTTTTTATGCTATGAATCCAAACATTGAGAGATATCCCTCAACAGAGAATGATCTTGATGTTAGCAGTTTCAACATGTTTATAGATGCACGTATATTATAAATAAACTTTTTTATTTAAAATATATTGCATATCTTACTCATCCATACCTGTCTATTTTGTAGGGATCCAAATAAAGGCTTGCCCTCTGTTTCCAAGAGGTTTTCTTAAAATTAAACACAGAAAAAATTGGTTTTTTCTACACACCTAATATTAATTTATTCTTAGTATATATACTCTTTTTTAAAGCTCAACTTCATTGTTATAACAGAATTCTCTTAAAAAAATCTGTCTTAAATGGCACTGATCACTTGCAAGATAAATTATTGTAGTAAGCTTTTTGAAAATTTTCAGTTTTCAGACCTTGCTAACTAAGGATTTAAAGGAATGCTGCTTCACATGAATGATGATAAAACATTCATTTTATGGATTCAGATTTATTTTCAGTTACACTTATGCAATGCTCAAAACCATCAAGTTACATTTACAGAGATGCTATGCAGCCATCTTACCCTCGTATTTATCCTAGAATGTTAAGGGGCTGAAGTGGACCCTAAAGATGATCTAATTCCCACTTCCCTGCCATGGGCAGGGACACCCTCTCTAGACCAGGTTGATTAAAAAAGCCTCATCCAACCTGAACTCTGCCAGGGCTGGGGCAGCCACAACTTGCCTTGGCAACCTGGCAAAATTTGCACTACTGCGTTTGAGTGCAGGTTAACAGAAATACTTTGAAAACAAAACTCCCAAGCTGGAATACAGTTCATCTTTCCTCCCTGAGTGCTTTGGTTCTGAAGGAATAATAAGGAAAAAATAAGCTTATTAAAAAAAAGGAAATCAAATTAACTCAATTTAGTAAAAAGGCATCAGTTCAAATGTTTTTGTACTTTAGTCACTTTTCAGATATGAAAGAGTACACTTGGAATTTTTAAAATTTGATTTAAATGCGAGATTTTGGTTTGGAGGCTTTTTATTGTGGGGTTTTGGTTTTGGCAAGTTTTTTTTCAGTTTCTTTTTTCAGGAGTCTGGCTTTTGGCAATGACACCAATTCACATCCCTTGGGTCAATGATGATTTGAACCTCCTCTAGAGGTTCCTCTAAAGTTCCTTGTCCAGGCAGCTTGGCTATATGCCCATTAAATGGTTTTAATAATGCACTGTAACTAGACTCCAGACCAGCACACCAAAGCTATGCAGGCAGTTTTGCTTTACAATTTCACAGAAGTCTGCTCCATTTGCAAACAAAAACGAATCCAAGGAAGTGGTGTGGCCAAGTCAAACTGTCACAGTGGTCCCTCTGGCTTTATATTCTTCTCAAGACTACCTGAATTTCCTCCTACTAACACAGGCTTTCAATATCACACCTGTGATAACAGTTACTGCATTTATGCACTTGCTGGCTAACTCCCTGACAGCCACCAATATCTTTTTTCATACATCAAACAAAACCAACCTGCACAGCGTTAAGTACAGTAATGTTAATAAAGTGGGTGGCCTTCATCATCTCAATCCCTTCATCATGCATTTTAGACCTAGATCTTGCCTGTTTCCCTGCCTGGAAGCCTCTACAGATTTATCCACAGCTTCATGTTCATTACACAAACTTAACTATGTATGTAGTACAGAAATGAAATGAGATAAATAGGTACATTATCCCAAACAATGAAATACTTTTCCTGGTAATTTTTTTGCCTTCAGAGATTCATGGCAGAGAAGGTTTGGTAGTTTTTTGGTGAGTTGTTTGTTTGTTTCTTTTTCTACCAGATACCTACTTAGCAGTTTCAGAATACAAGAGACTTTCTTCTACAAATCCCATGAAAATTCTTTAAGAATACAGACAAAAACAAATAATGAGACTGGGAGTACTATTTCACAGCTATTAGATATTTAGCATAGGAGATGCCTGCAGATCAATGATCTTTGGAGCTTGAAAACATTAATTTAACATGCTTAATGTTAAAATTATTAATGTGGAACATGATCTCTAACTGCTGTCTCAAATTAAACTCCATGTTGGCATTCCATACCATACTTCATGAGCTACTATCTAAGAAAAACATCTTATTATTTATATTGGTTTATAGATAATAATTCTGTTATTATATATGCAATTACATATAATTTAATTTGCTATACTATTACATATGGCTCGTACTTATGTAGAGCTATTATTTGTACAATCATATTGTATAAAATTCAACAGTCAAGCAACTCTAACATTTTTAATTCATGAGAAGGAATAAACTGGAATTATGCTTTACCTATACACTGGATGGTAAAAGCACACGTGCTCCAGGTCATCATAGGAATCCGGGAATCAGCTTCATTGGGAGCAACTTTGAGCCCAACTCTGTAAATGGTGGTGGCAAAGAGGATAAGCATCTCCTTGATACTGCTTGAGTACTTGGCTCTGTAAAACCAAGAGCAGAAAATTTCAGTCCTTATTATTAATATGTTAATTACTTACTGGTTAATCAATCACTAGCGAAGTCTAAATCCAAACCAGGACAGTTGTTTTCAATATTTTTTTCATAAATAAAGACCCTTTGTCTGGACAGAGATGAAAAAAATCCCTAGTTTTCAGTAGTAAACAAGTACTTTGATAAAAAAGGCTTTACAAATTGAGAAATTAAGAGCTGCCAGGCTGGAAGATATTATTTCTGTATATTACATTATAATTCACATTAGAAAAATACAAACATTTCCAAGTAAAACACAATGAAAACTAACATTATAAGGAACAGTAATTTTAAGTCCTGAAGTGAAAATAGTAAGGTGCTAAAAATGGAAGACATTTCAAGTGTGTTTTCAAACATATTTTTTAGCATTTAAGCTCTTTTCAAATTACATTAGGTTAGTTTATGTAAATGTAGTTTTATGTAAAGAAATGTTTACCCGTTTTAATGGCTTGTGGGTTTTCTTCCAAGTCATACATAGAACTTTCTAACAAATATATGATATTCATATTAATTCTCCATATCTGTATGGACAAAACAACTCTACCACAAAATCTGGGGTTTAGCCAGGTTCACACTTAAACAACACTGTTTTAAGTTTAAACTACAGAATCTTTCCCATGAAGATCGATTATTGAGAAAAAATTTGATTCAGGTTTCTGACAACAGAACTTTTTTTATTTTTTTACAAACAAAAGATACACATGGGTACTTTGCATAACTATGATGTCAGTCTGAAGTAGCAGAGTACTTACAGCATAATCTAAAAAGAGATAAGGGACAGCTGAGCTCACTTGAAAAGTATCTACCCATTCATTCTGTTTTAGTGGGCAAATGCTTTTGCCCACTGGAATTGAACATGCTTAATGTTACAATTAGTAACGTGGAACATGATCACTAATTGCTGTCTCAAATTAAACTCAATGTCAGCACTGAGTTTAATTTAGAATAGAATAGAAACAGAGCCAGACAACAGCCCTGTTCCTCTAAGTGATCCACATTCTATCATTGTATCCAAAACCACTTGAAATCTATGCGTAAAACAGACGCATAGCAGAAAAATTAAAGCAGATAAACAATAAATAACATGCCTAGAAGCACAGCAAGTAACCCAAATCACTGGAATTGTAGATTAGAAGATTCCAGGGTTCTACCTTTGTACCAAGAACATAAGAAGGACCGGACTGAATTTGACCAAAAGGTCCGGTCCACCTAGCTCCTCACAGATTCAATATTCAGTGCATGCTTATGGAGAAGAGGAAGTAAGTCCCTAGTCAGACCAAACAAATCACATGTCTTTCCTACAATACAAATTCTGAAGTATACCTGGGATATTGAAGGGAAAATTAATATATTGCAGAGAACATTGCCAGTTACACTTACGAGGACTGAACTCCAAAACTAAGGATGGAATGGAATTCCAAAGCTGAGTTCCCTGTTCCCTTGTTGGCGAAAGGGGGAAGATTTTGTTTCTCTCCTAACAGGAAAAAAAAAAAAATACATCTGCATTAAAAAGTAAAGAAGTTGCTACAGTTTCTACAGCAGTTTTAAAAAAAGGAGTAGTCTTTTTATTTGAAACTGATCTGAAAATAATTGCAAACACACTTCACCAGCCAGACTATATTCCATGATTCCTTCTTTAAGTAACATTTGCCTCTATTCCCCAAAACAGCAGACTTTCTGTGCCTCCTATTTTCTGAATACTCATACCTACTTTCATTTTGTCCTTTATAATTCAATTGTTCTCTTTTTTACTACGTCAGAATCCATACAAAAGTTTAATTAACTGTGAGCATTAGTCTACTGGCATCCTCTCCAAATGAACGTGATTTTTTTTCTACAGGAAAGATGGAAATCATTTAAGAAAAGCCAGAAAATTGGTGAGGGCACTGAAATCAAGACATCAACTCAGAAAGGGCAATAACTTATTCCCAGCTTTATTTGATACTGTCTTGATTGAGAGCAAAATGTGTTCTTTATTTGAAGTCTGCTGGTACTAGTTAAAACATGTAGTGATGTATATCCCACAGAATAGCTTAAAAATTAAGATAACAAACCTTTAGCATTTTTCACACTGTAGCCTGATATCCTGACTGTGACAATCTCCAGCCACCTAGCTAGAGACAGGATTTGAGCTACTGCCTCTGCATCCTCACTGAAAAGAAAAATCAAAAGCAGGTTTTACTTTAACACTCAAAGAACCATCTTAACTTAAAAAGCAGAGGACACAATTAGATCCAAACACATTAACTCAGTATTTGCTCTGTTTTACTGGCTTCAGAAATTTTGAGCAAACAGTACAAAATGGAGTGTAAGGCTAAATACTAGGTCTAGGCACTTCCTCATTTGATTTCAGCTCCAACAAACAGACAACCCAAAAATGTTTTATAAAAAATAAAAGATTTACTGCCCAAAGAAGTATATTTGGCCAAACAATCAATAAGGAGTATGCAGTATTTTATACAGATGAGTGTTTTTTTAAGTTTTCCTTCCAAAAATTTGAAAAGCTGACCAGCCCCAAAGTAGTATTTCCTTTTTTTTTTAAATTAGAGGTTATCCCATCTGGTATTTCACCTGTTTATTTTTTGAGCCTGCAATGGAACAATAGGAATCACAGTATTGCACAGAGATTTGCAAAGTGGACAAAGATATTCTCCATTTTCCAAGTCAAATATCTGTTCAACATGCAGACGTTGTCGAAAGTTCAGCTGCATTGCTTCGAAGTACCTACAACATTAAAAAGGAAATTAGAAAGTGGAATGGCTCAAATGCCACATGAACATAAAGGTTCAAACTGCAATTATACAGCAAACACTTCTCCAAGCCAACAAACTAGTCTTTTCCTTCGATTTAAAAATTCTACATGCTTGGATGTGAAAATAATAACACCTTTATGCACACACATGAATTCATGCAAAAATGCATGGTACCATCACTAATGGGAAAATGACAGCAAGTTTTCCTTGCTTATATTATCCTTATAAATTTCATTAATATTTTGCAGACAAGCAGTCCTTACATTTTTCTACTCTTCCCTCTTATCTTCAAGATAATGAAACACTTTATCTAATAACTCCCATATTGCACTCCCATATTGAACTCCCTATTCATTGCAATTACTGAGCCTCATGACAGTGGAACTGTAGCCTTCTTTTAAGAGGAAGAGAGATCAAAATATCACACTTCAACTCTTTTAAACAGAAAAGGAAATAAGAAACAACTATGATCTTTTTACGGGTTTCATTATAATTTTTGCCCTCTCAGTGGATGCAAGTAAGGATTCAAATGTCATTATTGTCTCATTGGTATTTATGGGAGCAAAAAGATCAAACATTTAACTCCTCTGGATACAAATTCAGTCCTAATGTTCAGACTAAGTATGTAGCATCTTAGAGAGAAATATTAAATTATCTAACTTCCATACCAAGGTAATAACTAGATTTTTTTTTTTTGCTATAAACAAAACCCCATACATTTATTTTCCCCACATTCACACAACTGTTTTTGCAAGCAACTCCTCTTCCTCATACACGGCAACTACAAGGATATTCCACTCATTTCAACTTGTTCTGTTTTAGAGGATTTCCAGCACTTTTAGGCTGCACACAGAAATGTATGGTAGGCATAGTTTGGAGGAACACTAGTAAGTTAGAATGTCTGCTATGTAATAAATAAAAGACTACACTCAAACCTTCTGTGCCATACCGTACGTGAAGAGCCTGTTATTGATTTTAATCCCATTAACCCATACAGCAAGTCATCTTTTCTTACAAAGAGCAAAGGAACTGAGCTCCAATGTTGCACTAATTAAATCTATGCAGATGTAAATGGATCTGCCAAGAGCAGACATATTATACTCAAGGAACATATGTTTAACTTTAGGTGTATGCACCTATTTATTCTGTACTGATGTTTTATTGTAAAAAACAGCATCATATACACATATAGAAAAGTAAAAAGTGAATGGTAAACACTAAAAGTTTAGTAAGATTTTTTAAAATAAAATGGCACAAGTACAAACAACCAACCTCAAGAGACTGTTTATAACATGTCATATAGAGAGTAGCTTGTAATTGCATGACCCAACTCTTACCTGTTGATAACACTTCAGTGGGATTATTTCTATTATTATCTCACACTGCTTATATAGTTTAGACTTGCCAGACCTATGTGGAATGAAATGTAGGATGATTGTATCCTACAAGCTAGGAATCTTGGTCTTTTAATGTTCAGGTTGCATTCAAACCCAAAACACTTGGTCTAAAATGGGTCCCCCAAACAACAGAAAACCAATTAAGTCTATAGCAATTGCATCAATTCACCCTCACTTTTCATTAAGAGTTTCTTCCCTGATATGGGAGGGGTCACAAACAAATACGGGTAGATTTAACCATTATATTAGAATAGAATATTCCACATATTCTATTCTAGATGCTAGAATCTCTTTTAAACACTCACTGGAATAGATCAGTTTCACCCTTTAAGTATTGACCTGGTGACAGACTTCACAGTATTGTTGCTATAAGTAAACCTACTCAATATAATTTCTTATTTTTGACCAGTTTTATTGCATTGTTTATATCTGCATAAATTAGTAAGTCTTTAGAGATTTGTCTCTGGGTCACTAAAACTTCTGATGATGTTTTAACTTGATGAAGATAATCATCTCAAGTCAAATCTTTGTTCCATATTTCATTTTTGGATGAGTACAAATAGTTTTGATCCCTTAATAAAATATCCACTTTACTGTACTTTGTTTTCAGTGTACTCTTAAGATGATTCAGAAAATAGATTAATTAAAAACCATTAAAAGGCAGCAAAGACACATTCTTACTTCTGCCAGCAGGCTGCATGCATTACATGACCACAGCTCCCTGTGTGGGTCCCACAAGGTAAGTCAGGGTGCATGAAGAGAGGATCTAGTGTATCTAGAAACACATAGCAGAAAAATTACTGAATGAATAGTAACTTCCCATATATGAACAGAAATGAACAATAATATACACAGAACATGAACCTTCAGACCTTATTTTCCTGCAGTTTGCACAGTCACATTATTAAAGCTCCACTTGGCTAACTTTTCCAGACCAATCATGCAGCAGAGCAATAACAAGGAGTACCCATTTAAACTAATGAAGGTTTTCCATTCCAAAATTCAAATTGGTTTAAAAGAACAAAGGGTGCTTCTGTACTGGAACGGATCTGTGGTTGGATTCACTGTCACTGAAGCTTTTAATGTCTTTCTTCCTTTGTTTTTTAAATGAAAATGAAACTACTAAGGACAAGTAGGATGAATAATTTCTCCAACTAATCCCATATATTTTCAAAACACTGACAAAAAATGCACTGCTGAATAATAAAAATCAAGTCTGTCTTTTACTAATCTTGCACAATTCTAAACAACAGAAACATTATGAGAATATACTGATGTCTTTGTGCTGTATGTGCACCCAAAGTGGGATCACACTTTTGCTTTAAAGATATCTAAATACTTCTGAACAACAGCAGTCCTCCACGTCTCATCTAGGGGACTGTTCATGATTTTGAACAAATATACTTGAATCTAACAAAATGAAAGAAATAAAAGAACCTAAATTGCACTGAAAATAATTCTGTTTGACAGCAGCTGAAGCTGCTGTAAGTCAAATGGAGACTGAAATAAGAAAGTAAACCTTGGCATAACACTGAATTGCCACTATCTACACTTCTGCTGGGGGAACAAGCATTTTTACATTTATTTAGATGTTGAAAGAAAAAAGTTCTTACAGGACTCCTTGTAACTGATGAACAGCAGAGGACCATGCAGTAGGGTATAAGTACTATAAACAGTGCCCAAAAACAGCTTCAGAAAAAGGAACTCCATTCCCTTCTTTTTTCAATTATTTCAATAGCCCAACATGTCACTACAGAAAATATACAAGTGTATCTGACTACAAGAGCATAGGATTTAATCTGTACTTCAGAGTACCATAGAAAACAGAAAAGTAATTAATATATGACCTAGATAAAAATTCTACACAACTGGCTAAAAAATGCCATTACCAGTAGTTTGCTGATAAAAACAGATCAAGCAGGATTCTGTAGGAGTTTATCTTATGCCTAGGACAATTCATTACTTGTTAACGATCCAGAAGAGAAAACACAAAATATCTTATTAGTGAAAGAACTTGGAAAATGTTTGTAAGCATGATAAAAAGTAGGGTAATATCATGGAGAAATATGAAAAAATTATGATCTTTCCTCTGGTAACAATCAAGATTTTACTTCTAAACTAAAGCAAAAATAACGAACTGCACAAACATAATTTAAAGCTATTTTCTACATAGTAGTGTCAATAAAAAAATAGGACATAGCATCCATTTTGCTCTATGAGCTGACCATAAACCACAAAAAACCACCCCCATATCTGAAAATAATAAGGAATTTAAACTACAAGTTGTGACAGTATCTGTCTTGAAACATTACTAACTTCTTTTTTCAAAAAGAGAACACAAATGTCAGTGAGTACTTAGGGTCTCCTTTATCCTTGTATTTTTTTTTGTCTTCCTCTTAAGTAACAGACCAAAATTTCCATCATGTTTAGTCAACTGCTATTTACAAAAGAAATTCTGCTGGGCTTTGTGTTCCCTGCTACCAATATGCTATTACAAAAATATAACTCTTGTGAGTGTGTAACTTTCTTGTACTCAATTTTTTGTTCTCTCATCAGATGGTATCATATGATCCTTACTTAGATTTTTTTCATTTTTTATATTGTTATTTCCATTACTTCCTGTACATGTAAGGGGAAAAACCAAACCAAAACAAACACCCTAACCCTTTTCAGGTTGGCATATTGGCCTCTAATAATGTTCATTTATTTCCTCCATATTAGGAAAATTTGCAGCTGTACTTGAATAAACAGGAACTGTCAACAGTCTTGGCTTTTCCCCAAACTAACTATCCCCACTAAATCTACATGTTTTATTAAGTCTTGTGAGAGCAAAGCATTTTCTGATTTCCTTCAACAACAAACCTAAATCTTCATATACTTCTCGTTTAAGTTTTAAATGAATTTTAAAGCAATTTAAAAGTTTGGACCCATTTTTTTAAGTACAGTAAGCCATTTAGGCAACCTGATCAAACAAAAGAGTTTAGTTGGTTGAAAGAGTTTGAGCTCCAGGTACAGAACTGCTTGTAGTCTAAAAGAAGAAAAATCACATACCTCCTGAGAGTTCAAGAATTCTGCTCCTATTCTGAGTTAAGGCAGTTGACTTCTGCACACAGGCAGATAATACCATGGCAGCACTTTCCAACTTCACTTCCTGCTCCTCCTGACAAAGAATACAGGTCAAAACTTCTTTCTCAGCGACAGACAGACCTCGTTTGGGACCCAAAGCAATTTTGGAGTAATCAATTGCTGAAGAGGGGCTGTAAGACCAGAAGTGACACAGATAGAAAATAACCAGCTGCATTTTCTAAACAAACTGAATTTTTCCAGACATCTAAAAAGGTCATAGACTACAAGTATGCCTGTTTTTTCTTACCTTTCTTCTTCCATAATAGCATCATCTTTCCCCTGGGCCTCTAGTGTGTTTTCATACAGGAGCTTGTGGGTTTCAATGAAATTCCTCTGCAAGGCAGACATCTGGGCCATTATCTTCTGACGGTGCAACCTCGCTGCTTCTGCCTTTCTCTTCCTCTCAGCTTTCTCTTTATCCTGAGTGCTCTGTGTCTTACAGTAAGAAAATAAAGAAATTACAGGCAACTAAGAACATCAAAAAATGAGAAGACACTTGCCCCATTATAGGCATTCTAACCACTGACATCAAATTCCTTAACTGGCAACACTTCAATGAGGAAAGAAGTTAACTGCTATCTGAAATAAAAATAAATAGAACTCAAATCTTTACATGTTGACAGTTCATTAACTAAGACTGGATTTTTGTGGTCCACAAAAGGTCACTACTACAATCCCTAGCCCAAAGATAAGATCAATAATACCTGAGTCATTTCAGTTAGGTACTGTCCGTTCTTAAGAAATTTTAGTGACATGTACATCAAAGTTTTCTCCAGAGTTCTATTATTCTCCCCGTAAGTGAAACTCTACTGAGTATTCAGTATCTCCCTTACAGAAATTGAAGAAAATTTTATCTTGAACTGCCTATCCATGACACAACCAAATGTGCCAGCATTTTATGCATCTGTGTATTGTATTTTCATTATTCTTTATGGTACACTGGAAAGCTATTGTTCTTCCAATATTTACTCTTGTATCATATTTTCAAAAACCATAAACAAAGTATTTCTATGCTTTAGAAATGCAGAATTCAAAAAACACAGGTAGACTTTATTAAAACATATAGAACCTAACTCTTATCATCCAATTACTTTAAGGACAAAAATATATTACACACAATGTTTCCATTCACAGTATCATCACTTTTCCAGGAAATCAAACAAATTGCTCCACAAGTAAAACTGTAAGAGATTAATTTCTTATGGACTTCTGTATTTTGTTTGGTACCTTACCAAATCTCATATGACACCTACCTCAAAAAAGAAACACGGCATATGCTGTGTGGTAAGTTTAGAACTAGGCATGCAATGACCAGCCAAGAGATTGCTTGGCACCAAGCTGTTGCCAAACAAAATGTGTAAGAGCAAACTGGTCAGTCTTCCCTTACTGGCTAAGGGTAATTAGAGTCTTCTTTTCTGTTCAAATACCAATTGAAAACACAACCACTCCAAGGGACTAAGGTAACCTTTGAAATCTCCATTTCATTGTGTTATTTGACCACTAGATTAAGCAGTTATTTTGAGAGACTGACAGCCAGAATAATTACTTAAGGCTCATGTCTTTATACAATCAGGGCAAAGCATATTAACTTCTTGATAGATAATGTAAATTACAAGACATCATTTAAAGTGGATTTGTATTTCTAATCGTTGTACACCAACAGTATAATAGAAAAGGTGGTCAATTCGCCAAGACAAGAAATGGAAGGATGAGCACAAATTACTTCCTTCAGCCCCCTCAATTGCTTCACTTAACTTGGAAGTACAACCAAAACTCACATTAGCTGCTAATAACTCTGTGAAGCACATTTAGGACTAATTTCACTTACTAAAAATACTACTTTTGGAAACAAAATCCTAGTTGTAGACAACATATCAGAAATCAGTTTTGAAAAATCATGGTTTTAGACAACAATAAATTTAGACACGTTACTGAAAATAGCTATTCAAAACATTAAATACAAGGCTTTCACTGAAGCTTTATTTTTATCATTACCTCATCACCTTTTGTCGCTTCTGAGCCTGATGTAGCTCCTACTGTTGCCAAACTAGATTTTTCTCTCAATCTCTTCACCATGTCAAACATCTAAAAACAGAGACCTAGATGTTAAAAATAAAATGCAACTTGGCTCTTCTAACAATACAGATTAATACACTTCCAATGTTACAATATATAAGCACTGCAACAGGCTGCCCAGAGAATTTGTGGATGATGGAAGTGTTCAAGTCCAGATTGGATAAGGCTGTAGGCAATCTGGTCTATTGGAAGGTGTCCCTACCCATGGCAGGGGCTTTGAGCTAGATCATTTTTGAGGTCCCTTCCAACTCAATCCATTCTATGATAGACAGGATCAAAACTTTTAGTATTTTGTTTCACATTGTTTTCAGATTTTCAAATGGATTAAAACACTCAATACTCCTAAATAACAGAAACACTCAAGACTCTATGTTAACTCCCAGAAAACTTTATTCATTATTTGCTATTATTTTGCAACAGATATATAAGGAATATGTGTAAAAATGTCATTACAGGAATGAGTTACCCAAGCAAAAACTGATCTAATATTTTGAAGTACAAGTAGCAAGTACAATGCTGCTACAGATTAAATTTCTCAAGAAATCCCTGCAGTTGTAAATTAATTATATGTAGGAATTGTATGTAGGAATCATAACATCTTTCATATTAGCTTTCTACACTACTGAAATCAGATCATACTTATCTCTCCTTTGTGTACCTGCAGTATCCAATTGACTGTGTCCTTCTGTGCCTCTAACTGGGGAACTCTCTTCAGTTTCTCCAGAAGCATTAGTACATTCACAGCATTCAAGGCTGAGCTTCCCATTCCTTTACAAAGTGAAAAATAGAAAAGGGCCTTCAGGGAAAAAAACCCCTAACATTTTAATATACTTACAACCATGGACATGCCTTAAAATATTGCTAATTATATAATACACATACATGAACACAAACTGTGTAGTTATATTTCTGGTATAGTTTAATCTGTTTATTCCAGTTATATATAGTATAATTTATCCCCTTGTAGATCAATTATTTTTGCTTTAGAAAATCTTTGCTTAATGTCTGCCTAAAAAAGAATTACCTTTCACTTCAGGAGGAAGCAGTAAAGCTCATCAGAGCTTACCTGTGTTTGCTAACAGCTTAGTGTGTACATGTTTATTTCTAATCACAAAAGCTATTGTAACTACAGTAATTATTTCCTTCCTCACAACTTGGTGAGAGCCCACACAAGAATGCTTTAAAATGGAGACCATTCTCTTCAACGATATTTCTTTTGCAGCACTTTGCATATGGAATTCATTTTACATTTTTAGTAGGGAGACAAATACACTGCAAAAAGAACTGTCTTTTAATGGATTGCGTCTCAATAAGAGCTTTCTTACAAAAATACTGATTATTTCTGCATCCCTTTCATGTAAATGGGGCTTTGGTTTTTCTGGTTATGCAAAACTAAAGCTAGCAAAGCATTGTCTACCATCTCTGTTATAATTATTACTTTTATTGTATTTCTGTAGTTGACATGAAACTTCTTAAATGGAAATCCTTCCAGTGTGATGATAATTCTTTCTCAACAAAAAGAAAAAATTAAGAAATAAAGTGCACTTGGAGTGCTTTTCAAACACAACATTTTTTAAAAGTCAAATAAAAGGACTTCAGTAGTTTTATGTATTTATAGAAGGTATTTGAAAGATACATAGATACAATGTTTAGGAACATGGTTTAGTGGTGCACTTGGCAGTGCTGACTTAATATTTGGACTTAATGATCTTACAGGTCTTTTCCAATTCGAACAATTCTATGATTCTACTATTTTACTTCACAATTCTTATCTCTGTTGCATCTCACAAGTGACAGTTATGTTTAGGTTGATAATGGAATTTTTGAATTTATTTTTACACAGTGAAGCAGAAACTCTAGAGGAGATGGGAGATTATTAGGGAAATGCAGATTCCAACTCCCACACAGTAGTCCTGAATGTAATATTAAGAAATGCTCAACAGAGATTTGAAAAAGAAAAGGGTACACACCACAGCCACTAAGTTCTGTTTCTATTTTCATTACTGTAGTAAAAGACTAACTTACAGGTAAATCAGTAATTGTACAGCTCAAGAGAAAGAAAGATGGACACAGTTCACTTAAATCCACTGCCATTTTTCAAAGAGTTCTTAGTTTCCATTTCAATGCTGTTCTCGTGAAGGAAAAACCATTTTCAGTTATGTAACACTACCACCACTTTTCATTTCTTTCCCAGGAAGAGAAGCACATATCCTCCTCAATCTATCTGGCAACTGGGAACAGATAAAGCTAGCCCAAATCTGGTTTCTTAATTATTAAAAAAACCTTTGAATTACCAGGTTTTAATTATATAGCATAAAATAAAACCTTTCTGACTAAATCACTGAATAATTTCTTCTAGTTTATTTCAGTCCTTACGAAATCAAGTTAGTCTAGTTTACTTTGTGCTTTAAAGAAAATGAAACATACGTGTTGCTTTGTGATAAAAATCAAAGGTTACTTCTTCTTCAGGAGACTTCTGTAACTGCTGCTTCTCTTCTAGTAACCCTAAAGAAAGGAGATGAAGCACCTGAAAAAAGAGAAAAATAGTAAGTCTCATTCAATGTTTAAGATATGGAAAACTGGCATATAAAATAAGGATGTTTAATACAGTTCTGTATTATATATTGATTATATTAATGATAAAACACATGAAAATGCAGAGATCATACATGGAAGGCGAAATTATAAAAAGCACAATATAAATTCACTGCATATTAGTTGCACTAAAATTCATCAGCTTGCACATGCATTTATATTAGTAATATGGGAAATCTTTCCTTTTGCTGATACAAAATCTCTACCTGGCTAATTCCATAATCCAAAGATTAGCAGGATTGGCAAGGCAATTAAACAATCTATACACTCTAACAAAACTGATTAATTCAATCTGTCTATAATTTCAAGTCCTAATGCTATAAATATTAAAATAACAACCCCGCTAAAACAAACAAACAAAAAACGCCTCCAAAGAACATTTCAACAATGTTTTAAAAGACTCAAGTCACTGCAGTAAAATTAAATGTTTAAATACTTACAAAAATTCTATTATTTCATGACTGAGGCCCCAAAGACATTTATGTATTTGGAGACTCTGCAGCTCAAAAAATGAAGGAATTCCAATTATCAAACGGTTACTTAATTGTGAAGTTTCAAGAAAAAGATGAGGTAAGGAGAATTACATATTGAAACAGCTTCAGTAATGAGGCAACACAGGGAGGAAAGTAAAATAGAAAACTTTAATACTGTTGTGTATCATGTTTCTATTTTACAGCAGAGACAGATAATTAGTAATAAAAATATTTTCTTTGCCAGTAAGATTTATAAAAACATATTTGGGGACAAAACCATTCCAAGTTAATCTTTTACATATTTTGGTCTTATAAGCAGTCAGCACAGGAATGACCATCAGAAGATGACCAAGGCTAACCATACCATTTGGATCATTGCCTCAGTCCACAAGTGGGTCTCCAGCTCCACTGCCCTCTGCAGAAGGGTCCGCAGGATGTGCATCATAACATCGCAGTTCAGAATCCTCACCACGTTGCTGAATGCAGGACTGAAGTCTGGAGGAGGAGGTGGTGGCAATGCTAGGAAACAGATGTGCAAACTTATCAATGAACTGACATCCCAGAAGTAGAGAGCACAAACATATTAATTTCAGTGAAAGAAAAACTGGACCTTTAAATAAACAAAACCATGCTCAAACATAACTGTATGCCTAAGTCAACTTTTATCTTTGGCAAAACTTTATATAAGAACTTACTAAGTTCTTATATAAAACACATGCAAGCTTAGTTAATCAATCACAAGTATTAGTTATATCTGTAAATGCAAATTTTTAACACTCTGAACTGCCTTACGTATGTCTCACTATTATACATACAGTTTGTGCTTTGCACCAGATGAAAGGTTTTCAAGTAGTTAAACAAAACCGAAGAGTGGAGCTTCCAGACTGTAGTGTCCCACATGTCTGGAGCTCTAAATCTTTTCTGCTACTGGCAGTCCAGTCATTTCTAGTTATGTACATTTGCTGAGTTAATACTGGAACTCTGATGTGGAATCTTGGCATCTACTACCAGCACCTCATTTAACACCACAGCCTTTCCCTACCAGGAACCCCTGACTTCAGTCTTCTTTAGGTACCTGGATGCCTGTTTCCAGACTGCCTCTTTTCAGAGGACCTCTCTGAATTCAGTGTTTCTGAAACCATCATTCCTTTGACAATTTAGGCTGAATGAAGTTACTGACAAAGACAACACAGCCACATAAAAGACTACACAGGAAGTACCTGCAACAATAAATGTAGCCTCAGGGGAACACAAATCAGTGTCAACAGGTATCTTGGTATTTTGGAACTGTACTGTCCAATTACATGAGTCTCTGACAATTACAACTAAATAACCACATTTTTAAAAATTTCCACAAAATTAATTCCCCTGATAACATTTTAAGCTGCCAGAGTGAGAGGGGAAGAGGCAAAGTTGAGTTTATTAAATTTTTCATTGTACTTATTTGTTCAGCTTACCAAGCCTTCCTCAAATCAACTCAATTAAATGCTTCTGACTTGAATGGGTAAAAGTAAACTCAAAAGGGAAATAACATTTGTGTTACAATAGAAACACAGGGGTTCATTGTTTTATGTATTCATAGCTTATAAAAAATAGTTTCTTAAACATAAGTCTCATTCTTGTATGACAGAATGGATATGAGCATCAGTTCCTGTGGCAACCTTCTCTACATGCCACTATCATGTCTCAATGTTGTGCTAAAGAAACTGCTAACAAAGAACACTACAACTTTTGCCTCTTAGTTACTCCACCATAAAAATCTCTGAGTTCATGGGTTTGTCAATAGGTACTGTTTATTTCCCTACAGGTAAATTAAACTAAACATTCCAGAATTCCTGCCCGTGATAAAGAAAAGACAAAAGAAATGCAAGGTGCTAATTAATGATAATTACTACAAATCAAAACAAATTTAATATGAACTCAACTATCCACTATGAATTCACAAGACATCTCCCAAAGCTCAGTATATATACACAACTACATATACTACCAAATTAGCACATTTGTTGAATCATCAATTTTAGAATTTTACCTTCATCCCTGTTTTCTTGTTTTCTTCTTTTCTTTTGTGTATGCTCAGCCTACAGAAAAAGGAGTGTTGTTGTATCAGCACCTCTATAGAAGTACACAATAATGAGATGAATGAAATTATGAGAAACCCTACACTAGAAATATGGCAAGATACATAGTAAATGCCTGCTTGTGTACTAGAATTTTGTCTGAAACATGTTTAACTACATTACATTTTGCATTTAAATTTGTAGTAAAGACAAATAATTGGACATATTTGCTTCCTCAGTAAGAGTTACAAAAGGAAAGTTTGGGGTTTCCCAGTGCGAAGATAATTCTTACCCCATTTTGTCCTCAGCATTAAGAGTTAACAGAGTACATACACAAGTTGCCAAAAAGGAAACACTACTGCAAACCATATCATGTAAATTTGTATTGAAAATTTTAACTTAATGGAACGTTTAGTTCTGAAGGTAGCTGCAGATACCCTTTACTGAACCAATTTCTTTAGACTGAATTATTTCAGCAAATTCTTTAAACATTGGTAAGTGTGTACAGTATTTTTAACCTTTGAGAGGGAATCTTACACTGCTTACCTTGCTGTGCTGGGTCTTAGTGTAGTGATAAAAGAACATATTGAATTCCTTCAAACATTCATCTTTCAGCTCATAAACTCCATGACCAGAGACACCCGGTTTCCTTACAGAGAAATATTTCACAATATACAGATTAATAATGTAGGTTCAGCACATCATCTTCGAATGCAAACAAACACAGTTTGTTTTCTAAAGAAGCAGGAATTGTAATGGTTACTCACTAACTTCTTAAAAGCAGCGAGTGAGTACAGTTATAAGTCTTAAATTTTCAATACAGGTTTTACAGGAGTAAACAATTCAGCAGCAAAATATTTCTAGTCTATACCATCTTGAGCACACTATATAGCCTCTGAAAATACTTTTTAACTGTATGGCTTAGTATTTCAGACATTGGATGTTACTGCACAAAATTCAATTCTTTCTTTAACCAAAGTTAAAATAAAACAAGTAGGACTTGCTCCTTTCCAGCCAGTGAGATTTTTTGAACTGTTCATATAACTCCCAAAGTAAGATTCCTAGGTACACCTACAGCTGCTCTTAATTAAACATGAGCAAGCAAGCCACATAAAATTTTAAATAAGGTATACTAAAATAACTAAAATAAGACATTTTTCTCACAAAAATAGCAGACATTTGAACTGTTTTTTTTTCAACTACAACTTATTGTTCTATATTTGCATACACACACATATATATATAAAATTAATTCCCAGAAAAAAACTGAAAGTTCCAGAAAATTAGCAACTAAGTAACACCTACAACAGTTACTAAATAGTAATTGTCAAAGGTAGGATGACTTCTTAACTTTCCTAGCCATCTTTGAGGAAAAAAAAAAAAAGATCTTTCCAAGATTCTCTCAGTAGGACTTGAGATTACTGAACTCCTGAGACTCCTCAAACTGAATTTGAGGCTGACTGGAAGCCTGTCCTGCCAATCTTGAGGAAAGAGGTTGGCAAAAGGAGAGAAACAGCAGCAGTGTAGGGCATTCTGCACACAGTTCTTTCCTAAGCACATTTGCAAATATATTTATTTCAAGACAGCAAAATATTAGCTGAACAGACACTGTCATTCATGTTGTTTAACCCAAACATAATCTAAGAAATTCTATTTCACATTCAAGCTACTTATAAAACAACATTAAGAACTTACTTGAATGTAGCCACTTTATCAATTACATTCTCCAAGCCAGTTTCATTGTTCTCCTGGTAAAAAATTTAGTTTGGGATAAACATATAATGATTCAAATATCTTCAGTATTACGCTATGTGTGACAAAAATAGACAAACAAATTTAGATAATTCCCTAATTCATGAACTATTATCTTTTGCCCTCTGTTAATCAGGAAGAAGACAGTCATAATTGGCAAATTCCAAGGAAGTATCAAGGACATATAATACTTTCACTTAATAATGTAGAACTCCATTAATAACAGAGCTGATCTCTAGAAACAGGTCAATGCTTACCCAACCTTAATGAAGTGGAAAAAAGAGGTTTAGATATTTTAAACAGTCAATGTAGATACTATGATAATATTTCAGGCTATTTCATTTACAACAAAAATTTAGGGGTTTTTGTATTGACTGCTGGCCCTGAACACTTGCAGAGACTTTAAAATCTAATGCACATCTCTCACCTTTGCTTCAATCTTCAACAACTATAATGGAATGGCAAGGAAATCTTTTTTCTTTTCAAATAGACACGTACAACACTTGACTTCAAATGGATCTGCACAGGTTTAAGTCATCAAAGTTACAGGCTTAAATTTATCAGTTCAGAATGGAATCCAGCTCCATCATTCTACAGGGCCAAACCAGAAAATTTCACGACTTTTCTTTTTAAGCCTAGGAGAACTACAGCTGAATATGCTAAAAAACTTCACCTCTTAATCAAAAATATATTCCCATACAAGCCTTTTCTAATCAGCCCATACTTGAATCTATGACATTTCCCTTTACATCAATAAGATGTGTAAGCCCCTTTGTCATGCCATTTTGTAATTCTCAAACCAACATTTAAGTTTTATATTAGAAATGCTTCCATATAAAGATATGAAAGCTAAAGAAGAAAGACATAAAACAAGAAAAAGTAAATAAAGGAAAAAGGTAAATAAATCAGGACTCACGTTTTCAGGCAAGGACTTGGTAATTGCACTGTGAGCCATTGGCTCAATACATAACAGATGGATGATTTCTCTCATTATTACATCTTCTTTTGTCACGTTACTGATTCCAGGCACATATCTTTCCCCTGTCAGAGTGAACCAAAAGGAGAAGAATGCCAAATTTGACAGGTATAAAGCAAATTTGAATTTTGCACTATGATAATGGTATTGCTGGGATGGTTCATTGTATAAGCTTGCATTTGTCAGAAGCCTGACCCAAGTCTCTGACTAAAAATGTTTCTTAGCCTAGCTTCCTAACAAAATGGGTTGAGATGGACTCTCTTCATACTCTACTTTAATGTCAATTATGAAGTTGTCTAGCAGCTTTTTTCACTGTCCAACTCCTATTGTTTCCAGCTGACAAATACTTGTGTTACTGAATCATCTCTTTGAAAGAGGCACTCTTCAGTATCCTCTCTATACTATCTATGTTAAAGAAAATCATCAAGCCTGCTCTGTTCAAAGCAATAATCCATTACCAAAACAACACAGGAATTAAACTTACCCACAACATAGATGAGAATCTGTAGCATCTCTTCTATTAAAACATTATATTGCTTAATCAAATCCTACAAGAATGAGAGAAACCAGGTTAAAAAAACAAAAACAAAAATGGAGAAAAATCCATCCATCAAATGACACTGAGCTCAGCCTTCTTATCTACTACTTTGCTGAAGCATTGTACTCTAGGAAGAAATTTCCATTCTAACAAGCTGGGAAAAGTGCCTGCTCTGGTAGAGGAGATATTATACGACAACTGAAGTGCAAGATTCAGATGCAAGAAAAGAAACAGCTAAAAGAAGTATCCCAAATGAAGGGTTATATCAAAGTTCAAGCCACAAGAAGTAGCATAACAACCCAAGAAACTTCCAACCAAAATGAAAGCATGTAACACGGCTTAAGAGACCTAAAATGCTATAGTAAAGTACTTTACATGGTTTTGGTAGATGCCCTATAAAATAAAGGTCCAAAAGGGGCAAAGTTTTCTTGCTAATTTTGAGGAAGCCTCTACAAATTCCAAATACAAAATACTTACCTAACCACAAGCTCCTATGTTTATTGACTTCTAGTGTGGCCTTAAAAATGCAGTTACCAACAGTAGCTAGTTTCTCTTATTGATGTTTCATATACTCAAAGCTGACAAATAAAACAGCAGAAAAATTTGCTACTTACCTGATCTTTGGTGGGTTTGATCTTTTTGAAAGCATCAGCAAGCTCATATCTCTGCAGTATCAGCAGGAGAAACTGGTTTGGATCCATAAGAGATGCACCTATCTATCAAAAAACCCAAATTAATATGAACATCACTTGTTATTTCAAAATCATGCAAATAAAACTGAATTTTTAAAAAATGACAACTACGCAGTGATTCAGAACATTATACCTGGAGCATGACGATGTCTTTATCATACATCTCTTCTCTGCATTTAACATCTTGATAATAGAATACCTAAGAAACAGGAAAACAAAATAGAGATATAAAGTGCACATACTACCAAATGTGCATCAGTTAATCTCCAAGGCTTTTCAAACTGTACCACACCTTTATTGAGTAAAGTCCACATTTCTTTCAAAATAAATATGTACTTTAATGGAAGTGAAAAATGTTTTTTCACCTATCCAGAAAAGCCTATGCCATACTTCACACCCCCCTCTCAGAGGACGTAACTTCAATAGCTGCTACTGAATTAAGTCAAAACATCCTCCTTCTCCTACCCCAGTTCTCAGAAAGACAATTCTGCAGGGGTTTACCAAGATTTACTTCGACTTCACCAAAGGGTCCTGTGCAAAGTTAGAAGAGAATTTCTGCCATCAAAGGAACAAAAAATACCCCAAAAAAACATCTGTAGGACCCCAAAGTGAAGCTGAGGGAGGCAAATGCAAGGGTAGACTCTTGCCTTTACCTTTACTCTTGCAATAGAAGTCACACATATTAGAAAATGTTTGTATGCCTAGCTATAGGGCTCTCAAAAGTTTAGTGTCAGACTAAAATAGTTTAACTCCTGTATGTAATAATTTCCATACACCATGAGGAACTTCTAACTTTTTATGTTATAAGCAAGAACACTAACAAGTACTTATGCAGTAATCATGAGATCTGAAAGTAGCTTACTAGTAGACATCAGCAACATTAATACTATTTCACAAAGTAGGAAAAAGAGTCATAATGGAGATGGAAATACTCATCTAAGACAGGGAGGTAAGCCATTGCTGAAGCTAGAAAAACCACGTAACCTAAATTTCCACCTAGAAACTTTTCTATTTACTGTAGGAGTGACCCCGTGACTTCTCTCTGCACTGGATGAACCCCTGGCATTACTGAGCAACCCCTGAAAACACTAATAGGATCAGCTCACCACTGAACACTGTAGGGAGTACCTGGCTTATCAGGGAGAGCCCATTCCTTCTCCACATCTCTGCAGCAACCTGTGCAACCAGGACAAGACAACGCAAAGGATATTCTACTAACAGCTCCACTTGAAATTCTTCCTAGAATTTTAAAAAGGAAAAACAAACAACAAAAAAAACCACCTCAGAATAAATCTGCCAGTGGTTTTAAAAGTGTATGTCCTAATGAACAAAGATATACTGACAGCTGAAAAATAACTTGTATGCGTGGCATGAAGGTTAGAGGATATAGCTTGAGGCTTTTTTCTTTCCAGAGCATAAATCACAAAAGCATTTGGGAAAAAAAAAAGTATCTTACAGGAGAAACAAACTCATGCAATCTTGAGATGGCTCCAGTCTTGCTTAATCGTACATGAAGACCTACAAAATCAAGGAAGGAAAATCAGAAAATAAATCAAAATCAGTGAAGGTTCTCCAGCCCCTTCTAAATGCTAGCTAAATCATCCACAATTCAGAGAATTACAGAAAACTAAGTCCAAGTTTGTTTAGGAAAGACTTCATACTTTCCTTTTTTTTAAGAGAAGATCTATTACATTATCACAACAGTTCTTACTAGCCTTACAATCCATTATTTTATGAATAAATTTACACTGAATGAATGAACACCATCTACATTGAGATGCTATATAATATTAGCAAATTTTTTATTTCACATTTAAATCATACATCAGTAGTAAATTAATTTCAAGACTACAAGGCTTAACAGATGGTATCTTGGTATCAAATTATGTGATAAAGAATATATGGCTTAATAATGGCATATGATTTCATTTGTATTCTAAAGAAAGCAGTGATTGTATTCTGACTGGAAGCCTGTCCTGGCATTGTGCAAAATACATCTTTTAGGAGGAGCATTTTAACAGTCCTAAGATGTATATGGCTGGAAACTAAATTCAAGATACAGTAATAAAGGACATTCATTTAAATGAAGGAGTTGGAAATGGAACCAGAAACACTTCAAAGGAAACTAAGGATCTCATTAAAAAGCAAATTTTTTCCTTCTTGACTGACTTCTCTCTCTTCCATTTCAAAAGACATCCTCCAACCTCCATGGTAATGCTGTTTTGAGAAAAACTTTCTCTTAGTGGGACAATACTAATATGGGGAATACTCTTCCTGATCATGAGAATGTCAGAAAGTCGGAGAGCGAATGATCTTTGAAGCACTTACTCCAAATACTTTCTGGAGGAAAGAAACAGAGGTGGATGACAAGCATGGTTTAAACAGCAATCAAAACATATCACTTACCAGCAAGAGTCCTAGACAGCGGCAAATGTATGCTGACAGGATCTGCAGACACTCTGTAAGGTCTGCTCTCCAGGGTATGGCCACATAAGTGAAACACTGTCTTCTCCCGAGAGCGGCCATTTGTGCTGCACCTCAGCACAGCTTTATGACATTCTCTGTAGGACCTGAGCAGCAGCTCTTCCTAGAATGCAAAATACATGCAGCATAAAAAAAATCATACAGTCCTTCCTTTCTGTCTTTGTCAGATTAATTCTTTCAGACCCTTTTTTTTGTGGAGAACTATATTGAACAATTGTGAGCTTCTGTAAAAGCTGCTATTTCAAAAGCTCTCAGGAAGATTCACAAAAGGCATGCATGCAAGAATCCCAGAAAATTGATATACTTACATCACAGGCACACCACTCCTGGAACATCAAAAGAATGTTCTTGAGCTGCATCTGTATAGCAATAGCTGCTTCCCAGTCAGGGTCCACCTCAATGTGCTGACCAATCTGTCTCTTTATCTCCTCCATTCCCTGAAATGGAAATCCCACAAAATACTCTGTTCTAAATCAGTGATCACAGGCTTAACACAACAGAAAATTCCACCATCAAAAGGTAAAAAACATGTAACTAAATCTGATGAGTATTACTTCTATAAACATGTTTTCTTCACCCTGAAGAATTTAACACTGTAATTGCAGGTTTACATCCATTCTAATATTATGGAAAAAAGAGGAGCTGTAATCTCTTTACAACGGAATATTAGAAAGAAATTATCTAAATGTGTTGTACCTGCATGCAAGTTAGAATCCTTAGGAAAGAAACAAATCCTTCTAAAAAACGCTCCCTCAGACGGTCTGTCCATACTGTAGGTTTGCTGACTAAGATATACCTGTCCCCAAAAAAAAAAAATTATCATACTTTGCTCAGACTTCTCTTATGCTTGTATTTCAAGTGTTCTTGAAATACAATTGTTTTCAATTGTTTTAATACCATCAATTACATAACCAAATTACACCACCCTCCCCACCTTAAAGTACTCAGAAAATTTCCCCAAATACTAGAACTACTAGTACCTTGGTGTGACTCCATCATTGGAAATTAACAGATTTTTTTAATTCCAAGGTATTTGGGGTGGTTTGGGCTCACATGACTCAGTTTATTAGAACAATTTGGTACCAGTAAAAGTAGAAAACCCTATGCACATAAGGATTATACAGCTTTCTGAGAACGAGAGCAAATGGGAAACAAATTTCCCATTCTGTCTTAAAGCAGATACATTTTATTTATTAATGTAAATATTACATGCAATTAGATAATTTAAAATCAAAAAATGCTTTTATTGAATGTAATTTTAATATTTTAAAATTTTAAGTTTCCACTGAAAAAGAAAACATTAAGATATCATGAATGTTTTTTGAGGTGTTTGGGTTTGATTTTAAAGCAGTTTTATCATCAGATTCTGAATTGAAACACCTCATCGTACTACCAATATTTTAGAGCTGCTCTAGCTTCTCAGCCTTACACTTACCTGAGGTCATATATTACTGAATACACCCGGTTCAGTTTGTCCTGACTGTAGCCTTGGAAGTTGAACTTGTCATTTTTGTCTAGGTACTCTGGAAGCACTTCTAGGAGTGTCTCTGTAATGGTGGTGATTACATTTTGCTCTTCAATAAGATGTCGGGCCTGCAAGAACAAAGTCAAAATTTTTTCTCCCTGTTTTTGTTAAATGTTTTCATCAAAATATTTTTCATTTTAATCCAATCTTTCTGATTAAAAATTCTTTTAAGCATTTGCAAAGAGCCCAAGATAAAAAATCTCCCTCAGTATTTATTGCATAGGAACCCAATTGCTATCAACTTCATGCGTTTGTTCAATTCTGACAGCATCTATACAATGGATATGCTGTGTTTTTTCTAGAAAGATCAAGTAGAAATGAATTTTTACATCAGTACTTCAGCCAAGAAACATATAACCTTTAAAATTTATAGATATACTTCCTCCCCATATTTCACCCCCACAAGAAGACTTTTAACCATTTTTTATCCCCCTGCCCTGTTTTTAAAGTCACATAGACAGGTAAATGTGAGCAGTAAATAAATACACAAAGTTAATGCAAAGTACAATGTGCCAGGAACTTATACTTATTTGCATTCCCTCTATGTTCTGTAATGAATTTTCACATCAACTAAAGCTCCATCTTTCATACTGGCTTTCACAAATCTCAAAATCATTTATATTCAACTCAGCAATGCACAAAGACTCCCTGCCAAATACAACAATCTGCAAAGGTGGCACTGCTAGCAATTCTCAAACTTATTTTATACCTCTAGCAAAGCCAGGCTGTACATACCAGAGTAGGCACAGTGAACATCTGAACTGAGAGTGCTGTCACAGAGAGAACTCTGTCATGATCATCACTGATGTATTCCTTTTGCAATGCCTTGTAATACTAGAAAAAGAGAGTATTGGGGACATTAAACAAATGTTAATAAAAGTGTTTACTTTTTTGTTCACAAGAATTACATCTCAATGTGTTTCTCCCACCTAATAGAAGCAGTTCCAACAAAAACAGCACAATGTCCTCAATGCACCAAAGCAAGTCAATATGGCCCCCACTGCCTTAGTACTGAAGATAAGCACATATTTAACTGATTTGTCAGACTGGAACCAGAATTCTTTTCTCCTACAACCAATCTTCCCCTGAAAAAATATTAAATATCTGAAAAAAAAATCTGAAGAAAAAAAATAAAGACATTAACTTCTTAAAAAACAAGTCTTTCTCCTGCAGTGAACTGCATGGATAGTTGTTCAACAACTGTCTGTAAAAGATGTGTACAATGGGTAATGCAAGTCTTTGTTTGCTTTGTTTCAGTCCAGAGAAAAATCAACAAGTATCAATCATTTTTATCAGAATTAAAAAGTCTCACTCACTAAAACAAAAAGCACTTTGTTTTATGTTTCGTATTTTTCTTTATTATTGTACCGAATTTTCAAAAGAAAGGCCAATCTCAGTTGCAGTTCATCTAGCATTTCAAAAGAATAACAATATAACAATATGGCATTCAAACAAGCATATCCCTACATGAGTCTAAGAAACAAATCAGTGACATGAGAATTAATTAACTGCACTCCAGTAATGGCTGAGCTAGTTATTGAAGCTCTGCTTGTTTAAAATTCATTATTTATATTGAAACAATTTTCAGTTTGGGGATAAGTTTCATAAAGCTAGTACAAATTCATAGCAGAAAAACTAAACCATTTACCTTCACAAATTCAACAGCGAAAAGTTTTTTGTATTCCATTTCCATGAAAAAACTACTGAAGATAAGTTCATGAAGAACCTTTCTCGCCCCTGCAAAGAGCCAATACAATGCATGTCACTATGTTGTACTAAGATGCAGCTTTTTACGGAAAAAAGGGAACCAATTACTGAACTATAATTAAAAATCATTTAAAGCCTTGAAATGGTTATGAAGCATAAGAACGAAGTTATTAATTTTTTTGGGGTTTTGACATTTTTAGTATGTATTTAAAACATCAAGTAATCAAGTCACTCAGTGTCAGGTTGCATTTTGTAAAAAGATTTTTCAAGATATATAAAGCAGGACAAATTGAGGTGGCAAATATATATCCCAAATATAAATTAGCTCAGCTGTAAAAATTAAGGCTGTATAAAAACCATAATAAAAAAAAAAGAAAAAATGTAATTCTACGCACATAGCACTTACATTTACCCATATGTTACACACACGAAAAATTAATTTGACAAATCTTTAGTTTATAGCAACATGTATACACAAACCTTTATGAAGTCTTGCATCCCATAACATCAACTTGCTTATAAGGCAGGGCTTCTCAGATCCAGCTTCTTCTTTAAGACATATTTGACAAAAGATCTGACGAAAGTCACCTATAGGGATGAAACTACTCATTTGTACAAGAATGTTTCAATAATTAAATTATATGACACAAGAAAATTACAACTGCAGAATTTTGTTACTTAAAAGAAGGCATTTAAGTAAGAATTACTTTTAACATTTTTTCTCAATGAATATACTTCCAATATAACCTTTGCCTCACTAATTTCTTCCTATTATTCTTGCCTACCTAATTTAATAAATCCTGTGATGCAGACGAGTATTTTAAAACGAAAATAATTTAGACAGCTTTGCAAAGCAGATCCATAAGAAGCCTTTACTGTGTCAGCACAGAAATGCTCAGGGCTCGGCAAGTTTCAGCTGGTCACTGCCTCAGACCTTGAAAGTCAGTCTTTTGTAGAATTTCAGAAATTCTTTTGTATCTTCTTGCACCTATCAGTAGACACAGTACTTGAAGTAGTTTTGGGGATCAACATATCTCAGTCAACCTCGTGTTTTTAACGTTCCAAAATAAGGCCTTATGTTACTAATTTGAGAAGGAAAAGTGAAGAGTCATGAATCAAATTCCTGACAACCTGGAAATAAACATTATTAAATATTTCTTGATCTATGTTCTACCACTTTAAACAAAACCTTTAAAAGAACAGGAACCACTAGACCGCACAAAGGTTCCACCTGAGTACAGAACATCAGGCTCATAAAGCCTCTGTATATATAATCCAGAAGGACAGGAATGTTTGACTTCAATCTTTGTACTTAAAGACTCTCCTGAAACATAAAAGTATCTGCTAACTTACTTGGATAAAAATCAAACTTTCACTAGAAACTTTGAAATAACCCACACTCAAAAATTTATACCAACTAAAAGAACTGTCTTCAGAACAGCAAGAAAATACCTTGGCAAAATAAATACAACCTTGAAAAGAACAGAACACTAAAACTTGTAAAACACTGTAAAGAATTACAAAAAAGTGTAGTCCTGATCTATGTATTTTAAGCAAGCATTCAGAAAAAATGAAAAAAAAATTCACTCTATTAAAGCTTACAAAGGGGCTAAAGCAGACCACCAGATTTGCCTATCAAGAAGGAGGAGAAGGAGTAACTAGAGCTTAATCTATGCATATTTGTAATGTGTGGAGAAATTTTATAATGGCTTTAGTGTGGCAAGACACAGGTATGAAAAAAACAGTAACAAATCAAAAGTACATTGATTCAGTACAGTACAGAAGTACTGTACAGAAGTACAGAAATCTTTAAAACCATAAGCATCATCAAACACCAGCACAATGTTTGAAAGCTTCAAATAGACCTTCTGGAAAAATTTTTGAATTAAGATTTTAATGTGCTTGTTTAATTGAATGAATCACAGCTATCAAATCTGAAGCAGAAATTGGTGTAAGCAGAGGATGTAGGATTTCGCTGACAGAGATGGTCTGTGGCTTTCCACCAGCACTGAGGAGGGAAGCTTTTAAGTAAAGGAGTCACACACTGAATGTATGTGATGCTGAAAGTGAGAATAATAAAACCTTGAGATAGTGCTCCATCAGGGAAACAAACACATTTATTCTAGAAGAAGGAACAGAAAAATACTGCTATTCATAACCTTGCTAATGGATATCACCACCCATGCTACTGCACTATTAATTTTCTAATTAGAAAGAACAAAGTATTTTAACATATCACATATAACACTGCTTAATTCATTCAAATACTGGCATGGCATTATTGTAACAAAACCCAGTAAGGCTTACTTGAATAGCTCATGAGTTTGTTCAGCCAAGAACCAAGGCGCAAGGCAAACTTCTGGTGCGCCATAACATCAGCATGCAGAACCTCCACGTGAAGAGGTCGTTGAGAAACATTTTCAGAATGCCTCTAGGAGTGAGGTAAATATTAGTACATATAAAATAAAATAACATTAACTTCATTATTTATTTTCACTACCCACCATCTCTCCCAAGCAAAACAAAGGAAACAGTTTGATGATTTATTTCTGAAGATATCTATCTATCTCAAATGTGGTGGTGCAAATTCAATTCCAAAAAGTTCACAGGCAAGTTATAAAACCATGGAGATATTAAGCTAAAGTACTGTGCTAAAGACTGTACAGGAGATAAATAAGTGCTCAGTGTTAATACTAATTAGGCTGGTATGGGGTGAGTTTTGTGAAAATTACTTTAGGAGTTACCTTAATTTCTTCTTTTGCTTCTTGACAAGAGGCATAATGTCCTGCCTTAACAGCTCTACGACCCTGTTTAAGAAAATATTGAGTATGAGACCAAAATAAAGCAAACCCAAAATATCACAAGTCTGATCCTTGCTATGTTTTTTATACGTAACAGAAAAAACAGGGCCCAGCATCACTCACACGCTATTAAACACCAAGAAGCAAATAAAAATTAGCATCATGGTCTATAGGAAAGAAGTTATCTAAATTAACAACACAATGGCCAAGTCTGGGTATCTTATTATTAAATAAGGAAAATTCAAGTACACATTAAAACAGATGAAAGACTTCTGCAGAATACTTTAAATACAAACCATATCAACTTTCCTCCTGGCACAAAGTACATGAAATAGCAGAGTATAACCAGAGATATGTGCTTCCTAAACAAGTTTTCCACACCTGAGAAACAAGTGTTGACTAAGGCATGTGGCTGAGCAACTCTTTCTTTCCTCAAGCTCCAGCAACCAGAAACAAAGATTCTATAGCCAAGTGACTGTAGTAGTAACTCTTAATGATTAGAAGGTGACTCCCTCCAATATCCCAAATGCACTAACCTCTTTATCTATGGCAGTTGTATGCAACTGGGCTTCACCAAGTTCACAGCCAAGTGCCCTTTGCAGGCTGTAGATGACATGATCATAAGAATGGTGCTCATCATTGAAAAGGACACAGTAGTAGCTGTCTACCTTCTCTCTGCTGGGAAAAAGGTAACATACCATATAAATAAAATTGTAAATAGTGTCCTGTCAAATACAGCTTAATTGATACCTTGAGAAGAATGTCAAATACAATTTTAAAAAAGTTATTCAAGTAAATCAAGCATATTTTTCATGCTAATGACACCCCCCACAATCTATGCCAGAAAAAGCCATAGAAATTATGTACCAAGTACAAAAGAGAAGTTTTGAAACTATTTTATATTCTCTTATAATTTCCTTCCTCTGCTGTTTTATGAACCCATTTGTTTTTTAATGTGATACACAGCCTTTTTCCACTTCCACAGAATCATGGAATGGTTTGAGTTGGAGGGCACCTCTAAAGTTCATCTAGTCCAGCCCCCCTGAAATGAGCAGGGACATCTTCAACTCAGAGCCCCATCCAACCTGATCTTGAACGTTTCAACGGATGGTGCATCCACACCAACCATCTGGGCAACCAGTTCCAGTGTTTCACCGACCTCATTGTAAAAAATTCCTTCTTGTATTTATTCTAAATCTACCCTCTTTGAGTTTCAAACCATTAGCCCTTGTCCTATTGCAACAGACCTTGCTAAAACGTTTGGTTCACACCTTTCTCTCAAGCACTGTGGAAAGCATCCTTGAAAATCTGCCAGCTCAGTTCTGCTCAGTTCTCCCCTGTCCCTGAACACCCCATCAGTGTCTCATAAGACAGCCAATGGCACCTGGTGGGTCTCTCCACTCCTGACATTTCCTCCCCTGTGCACTTAGACCTGCTGCTTCACTATAGAGCAGGCTGGCTCAGGAGCACTTCCCTTCAGTGACTGATGGAGGACAGTCACACACGACTTTTCCCATGTATCAAAAGCTTTTCTCTACATAACTCTAGGTCAAATATACCACAGTACTGTTTACAGGGATTTCAGCACTAATGTCTGCATAAGTATGAGACTATCCCAGGAAAAATTATAATCCAAATTGCTAATGCATTGAAAAGAAAGTTGGAAATACTCCCTACCTAATAGTGAGCTCCACAGGCAGTTCCTTCTCTTCCTCCCAGATAAGCATATCTACAATGTATTCTATCACAGAGGGAAACACTCTCCTAGA
This sequence comes from Leptocoma aspasia, assembly GCA_013399835.1. Taxonomy (NCBI): domain Eukaryota; kingdom Metazoa; phylum Chordata; class Aves; order Passeriformes; family Nectariniidae; genus Leptocoma; species Leptocoma aspasia. The sequence continues at coordinate 28,207 of VXAX01007789.1, read as the reverse complement.
ATGCTCCATAATTTCTTCATTCAACTGACATTCAGAATTCTGTAAAACATGAGACAATATTAATATGGAAAAGAAACTAAAAAAATTAAAAGGGGGTTGGTAGAGTACCTTATTAATGTAATAGGAAATGATACTATAATATGTATAGATATACTGTAAATTATATATACATACTTGTACAATAATCAGAAAATTACCCTTTTCACAATTTTCAATCAAATTAACCTCACCTAATTTCTTCTTTCCAAAGTTATTTCATCCCAAAGGCTCTCAGTAGTATTCCAACAGTTTCATATACCTTTCTTTACATATCCATGTTTTATCTAGGACTAGACTATGAAAGGCCTAATCAAATGTGTTAGCTTCACTTTTTTTTTAAACTTGCATTCAAAAAAGCTGTTTAAAAGCTTTCTGCACTCCCATAGATATTAAAAGTTTGCAGTGCAGACCAAGCAACAAGCTCCAAGTGGTAAATAAATTACCCCTTATTGCAGCTTCAATCATTTTTATCTCTGAAATCCATTAACTTTCTTCAAAAAGAAGGATGAAAAAGTGAAGAAAAACTTGGTCCCATTTTTCTGTAAGACTAGTGCTTTTTATTCCTTTTCCATTCGACTTTTTGACCAGAACATAAATAACACTACGTTTGCTACAAAACCATCAGGGATTAGGGGTCTGCTTGCAATGACATATGTTGAGGTTTTTCATCCTGATTATCTCAGAATGAAGGACTTGTAAAAACCCAAATTTTACCTGAAGCAGCTGATTTGCCTACATTCTCTTTAAGAATTCCTTGGATGATAGCATATTTTTTGTTAATATCCTCCTTTATGAGGTACAATAACTATGAGACATCCTAGCATAAAAGGTTAGCTTCAAGGCACAGAAAAGTTTTTTCAGTCGTAGTGACAGATCACACACCAGAAGTAACTGACAAATGAAATTGTTCAGTAATGCAATAATGTAGAAAACAGAAAATAAAAAATCAAACTTCCAAACATTCGCTAACCACTGGGAAACCAATTATTTGTAAATAAGAACTGAGTAATACACTTAGCAAAGGAAACAACAAGAGACTGTAATTTTAACTCCAAATGAAAGACTCAAGCACACAAGACAGGCAGATGAAACTGTCTCCAAACAAAAAGCAAAAAACCAAAGGATGTCTAATATATATGTTTGATCCCAAACACCTTGACCAAGGAAATCCTGATTTAACTTGACTGAACCTGTTACATGAGTTATACAATACATATACATTCTTATGCAGGAATAAGCACTTTTTAAAATAAGAAGGTAACATTTACAAATTTTTTAATTTCACTTTAAGCAATATTCTTACTTCTTTTGGAGAATTTGATGCTCCAGACTCATGTTTACTACACAGAGGTCCAGCCTTCCATGCCTCTGTATCCCCACAGTCACAAAATCCGCCTCCAGTGGAGCTATGCATCTGGAAAAACCATGTATTTCAGTCATGAAATATGCCCATAAAAAGCAAGAGGAAAATAGCAATGCGCATTATTTAAATCAATCACAAATATAAACACTTACTTAAAAATAGAAGAGTCACTGCATAACCAAGAGGCTTACCACAACTTTTTTAAGATAAAACTTACCAGAGGAGAACGGGAGTAAAAGAAACTTTTTGAGCAGAAAATAAAGAAGGAAATAGAGTTGCTGCTGCAGAAAGGTATGCAAGTCCTAAATAACTTGAAAATAAGTGAAAAAGCCTATGACTGATGAGTGTTTCATAAATGGCCAAATATTTCTGGGTTTATTCACAAAATTAAAGCAAAGCTTTTTAATGCCTTCTTTAAAATTACTTCATCAAGTTAGAAATTAATATAAAAAACCAATGCGCATATTAAACAGACATTTATGTGCACATTAAACAGACTCTACTTCTAACCAAAGAAAAGATTACATGATCAGCATCTAAACACATTTTTATAACTTTAACTTTGCATTGCACTTCCAGAGGAGTACAAATTCTGACCCTCCATTTTGGCAAAAAGTTCAGACAAAACTCAGGCAAAAACAATTATCCTTAGCTTCCTCCAAATCCCCAATCTTGAAATAATTCTAAATGAACTCTGACCCAATAAAAAGACATGCAAAAATCTGTTATTTGCCTGAAACATTTTAAAATAACCTGATCTAATTTGACATGCTCTGAACAGGAGACTGGACTAAGTGACCTCCTTAGGTGCCTTCCAACCTAAATTATTCTAAGAATCTATAAACAGCACACCCTGTATTCTTTAGAAGAAAATGCTACAAATCTGGTCCCATCTGACTACCTATTTCCATAGTTGATGTTCTGCCTGAAGAATTTACTGAAAAACATGGAAGTGACAATAGCTTTTCAGCCCAGCTGTGGTTCCAAAGTGCTCTGTAATCACTACTGTCTGTTTTCCCTGGGTTTTCACCTTACTTATATGCCAACAGAATTGACTGGGACTTAGGACACAAGTGGCATTTTCAGTGACAGCTCTCTGCTCTGACCTACACTTCCATGAAATTGTCAAAGAGAATAACAGTGTATAAAATTAATAAACATTCCTTTCTCTTTTGTTTCTTCAATTAGCAAGTTGCTGTTCTTAAAAGAAGCTTTACATAGCTAGAAACACAAGAGAGAGAGATTAAGTAATTCATAAATTCCAGAACTTTTCTTTTAATAATAAAATTACTAATGGTTTATATGCAGTTTATTATAGCCTCAGAATAACGTCTCTAAAGTTACATGCATCATTTCTTAAAACAAGATTTTCCTACCTTGTACCGGTGGTTCTTGTGAATGCTATTCTGAAAGCAGTCAATACAGAGCACACAAGTTGGATCAACTGCACAGTCTCTGCAACAAAAATGGTAAGTGGAAAACTTGCTAAAACAAACACCTGAAATTTTCATGCACAAGAGAATATGTTGCTCTGAAAAAAAGAAAAATTGAGATTAACAACAGATTCAAATTTTAAAAACATTGACTTTCATGATCTTTCTGTGACATGGAGTAACCAGTACTTGGTAAGTTTGAACCATGTACTGAAATCTGTTGTATCAAACTGTCAAAAACACACTCAATTTCCACTTTCAAAACTTGCTTAGCAAAACCTTTTCTGGTTTTGCTTAAGAATAAGCAGCTAGGAAAACAAGTGAGGACTCTGAATTAACCGTTGTTATTGTTTCCAACATCAGCTAGTAGTCAGTCAGCTCATTAAACTTTTGCTAAACTTCTACTAGGTTAAAAAAAAAAAGTTAAAATCTGAAAGTAATTCCTTACTAATAAATAAACTAGGAGTATATACTTTGCAATGTAACCTGTAAAGTTTCACTCATGCACTTAAATACCTTAAAATAGGGAATTAAACTCACGGGCAATCTAATTCCATTTTATCCTATGTTTCATATACATACTTTTATATATTGCCTTTCTCCTTAAGATGTGGCCACTTTTTTCTTTAAATGCTGTTTTATTCTATGCAAAATATGGATGACAGGTGCTAAATGACAACATATGAAATTTTTTACTCTATATCATTGCTCAACATTTAGTTCAAGCCTCTTTTACAACTAAAATATCATGGTAATTCTGATTACAGAAATAACTACCTTCCAAACCTTCAGATTATAATAACCAATAATTTAACACTTCAGTAACATTCACTTATTACCCTAAATCTACTGAAAGATGAATCAAAGAAAAAGGAAGGCAGAAGTGCCTGCCAGATTTGAAATTCAAGGCATTCAGATTTTAGAATTGCAGAGTATCTCTTATTTTTAGCATTTTAGAAGCCTAAAGCAAACATATCTATCTTCAGTTCCAGTAGTACGTACAGTACCTTGTATAAATACTACCACATTTTTGCAAGACTGGAACTCCAAAAAATAAGAAAGAGACCAACTCTGAGATATTTAGCTTTGTCCTTTAGCCTGCTACCATACATGATATCTGGAGAGGTAGGAAGAGAATTATTCTTGTTCTAATAGCACTAATCTGCCTTGTCCAGCTTTTTCCTTCATACAGCTGTCCCACTCACTCTATACTTCCTAGTAAACACAGCAGGACTTCTTCAAAGACCACCCTCCTTTCATAAACAACACTAGCTGATTCCTAGAAAAGGCTGAAGAGTATGTGATTGATTAAAACTTTACTGTGCAATTCATAAATAAAGTTTATAGAGAGTTTCATTTTGACACTTCCTAAATTCTAAGGGATGGATTTTTTTTACAGATAGTGCTTTTCATCCTTAATAATATTCTTTCAGTATTTCTAAATTAAATTTTCTAGGCTTTTAAAAGAAACTGAAAATTAGAATAAACTATGGCAATAGCAACATATTAATGCTCATCAATTACCAGAATGGTTGCAACCTTTACATTCATCACAAAAACTGCTGGTTTTTTAATATTAATATATTTTATTCATGATACTCATTAATATATTTGTATTAATACGAACTAATAAAATTAATTCTATCAAATCAATGAGCTGCTACCTTTAATATACTGCAGGATGAGAAAAAATCGTGAAAAAATTACCATTGGTCACACAGCAATTGCCAAAGCAAAGGACTGATGATGCTCAAAAATGCTGGATTCTGTTTCAGACTTTGAAAGGGTGAGTTTAAAAGGATGTACCCCTCAATTCAGGTACAGACTCCATATTCATAACCTATCATCCAATACTTTTAACCAATAGCTTTCAGTACTTTTAGTAACCTTTCCATTTCCTTCCCCATTTCTCCGCCAGAGCCTTCTTTTCATATGCAATTTTCCTCACTCTAAAGTGGTTTGAAATGGGAAACAAATATCAGTTAAGCAAAGAAGTATCATGACACAAGCAATGACTAGTTAGCAGCACAACTGATTTTATTAAAGCATTTTGCTGCATTATCTCAGATGGGAACATTGATGACAACACACAGTCATCCTTACCTGCAAGAGTATGTTGTCTCCCCTCCTTTGAACACCTTTCCACAGAGCTGGGAGGTTCCACTCTGTTGTAGTTTCTCCAGGAATACATCTGGGTCCTCCCCAAATAAATAACATTCCAGGGGGTATAATATTGCTGCCTGGACCATTTCTTCTTGTTTCTCCACTAAGGGGTCCATTTCAGCTGAGTAAATATTTGGCACATGCTTTGCCAAGCACTGCAAAAATGTAGCTTGGAAGTCGAATCTTTCATCACACCACTACAACAAAAGTACATCCATGGATAAACAAATAAGTAAATATAGAGAAAATAGGATTACACACTTCTACTGTGAATTCAGAAGTCTTTCCTATGTCAGAAGTCAGTTCTTTGAGCAATAAAATCCAAGAAACCATCGATTTCCAATGATTTCTCTGCTATTTTCCACCACAGTAATCTCTGTGCCTTTCAAGTTTTCTACTAAAACACTCTAAGGCAAGAGCTGGCAAGTGCTATGTTACTGTAGAGAAACCCATGCACTAATTAATTTTCAACTACACTCTTCCCCACAGGCCAACCAATAAATGAAGCTTGATGTCCATTTAGCTGCCGACAAATGGAAAGAAATGCAACAGCTGGGGAAAGTTTGGGATTCAATCCTTTGCCTACTGATAGTAACAAAACATGTATCAACTTAAAGGTCTTCTGAAAGCCCTGTTGAACTGGTCATCAAAGGTCAATAGCTGCTGAGGAAGAAAGAAGCCCAAATGATCATACAAGCTTATTGTCACTGGGAAACCAGACTAAAATGCAATTTTATTTCTGTAAGACAATTAGTGAAAGTACTTGTGTTTTGACTTGAGGTTCTTAGTCCATAACTTCACCTCCAACTTCTTTACTTCTCCAAACAGTTCTCTCCAATTGTCCTATTTCTGTCTTTCAAGCCTGAATATTCTTTCTTTCATATTATTCCCACGATTTAGAAATAACTTTTGGTTTTCCCCATTGCAAATCAGACAAGGCTCTTAAAGACAACATCCTTTCAAACACAACCTTGGTTAAAATCCAAATATAATAGAATATCCTAAGTTGGAAGGGGCTCACAAGGATCATTAAGTCCAAAACAATACAGCCCAAAGAACCACACCACGTGCCTAAGAGCATTGTCCAAATGCTTCTTGAACTCTGGCAAGATTGGGGCCACAACCACTTCTCCAGGAAGCCTGTTCCAGTGCCCAACCACCCTTTGGGGGAAAAAGCTTTTCCTAATAGCCAACCCAAATCTCTCCTGATGCAATCCCACGCTGTTCCCTCAGGTCTTGTCACTGGTTACCACAGAGCAGAGATCAGTGCCTGCCCCTCACAAGGGAGTTGCAGACTGCAGTGAGGCCTCCCCTGTCTCCTCCAGGCTGAACACACCAAGTGACCTCAGCCACTGCTCACACGGCTTCTTCGCCTTCTAGGCCCTCCACCATCCTTGCAGCCCTCCTCTGGATGCTCTCCAATAGGTTTGTATCCTTCTCATACTGTGGTGCCCAAAACTAAACACAAGATTCAAGATGAGTGTAAGAAAAAAAAATATACGTAACTTCATAAATAGCTCTAAAGGGAATTTTCTCCAGGCCAGCAAGTAGGGAACGAGCAAAGCAACCATCAAAGGGTTCAGACTGAAAGAAGGCTCAAACGAGTAGACTATTTAACTTTTTATGTGAAAAGCAAAAAATCCTCAATCCTTTACTTATTTTTTTGGCCATTAATCTTCCTCACCATTACCCTTAGGCAGCCCATCACTTCATTCATCATGGTGAAAATGCATGGCAGAAGCTGATGGGAAAGATAAGCCATGGATAATGTGGTCAAGCAGAACAGCAGATTCGCCCACAATCACATTCAAATATTCTTATTTTTTAAGTGCAGCAGCTTGATCAGTCTAATCAGATTCCTTGAATCACAAAGCATTCAAACCTATCTATTTTTAGCTGAAAATGAAGACCCATCCATGCAGTGAAAGGAATCAGTTATTTTAATTCCAATGCTAACAAATAAATCTGGTTTTGTTCCAGAATTTCACCTGAGCAGTAAGCATCACTGAAACTACTGTATTGGTCATAAAAGCTGTAGCATATACACATATGTAATATATATGTAATCTGTATACATATACATACATGCACTCAAATATACAGGCATGTATTTATTTTCACATATTCAGATTTGAGGAACGAAAAGAAAAGGAAACAAATTAAATGGCTGCCTTTTTATTTTAATTAACTTACTCAAATTTTTCCACTACCTAGCAACATTTTTAATTAATAAAAGTGATGCTTACCCAGGACATAAAGACACTCAATTGTAAAAAAGAACTAAAAATTAAATCCAAATTTATCAGATACTTGCACATTAACACTGAAAAAACAAAAATATCACACACAGCTGATGACTCTGAGAAAGATACTAAATTGTAAGAAGTAGCTGAAAACTGAATTACTTGATCATGTGTTTATTTTTTTATGCATCTGATTCAAGATGAGTGGAAGTGAATTATTCTTATCGTAATTAAACTTCATAATTTAGTGTTTCTGCTTAAACATGTTTCCTCCTGTAGCTTGTTTTTGTTTTATCTTACCCATACTGCATTATGCCTTCATCAAATTGCCCTTCCAATTGGGTTACTGTATTTTTTAAATGTGGGAGGGTGGGATGTGGCCCCTTGGCACGCTCTGTTTGCAGAGCACAAGAGAATCCCAATCTGTCCCCTTCTAGCTTAATGACCCAGGTTCCCAAGAGATGGTGCAAGTTTAGCTTCTGCATTGTTGGTCCAGAGCACATCATAGCTTCAGGAAACACAGGGCTAAGCTTCCCTGAAAATCTGCCAGAAGTGTAAAATGGGTTCTCACACAGTCCAACTCACAAGCATTTCAAGTATTCTTGTGCAAAGCTTTTAATTCTATTTAAATGTTGTTTCAAGAAGAGAGGACAGGAAGTAGGAAAGAAAAGGGAACAAGGGAAGCAAGAGAACTTTCTCAAGGAGGCTGTCTGCCTTCTGGTAAGAACACTAAAATATATGCTCAGTCCGTACATCACCCAGGAAATACCCAGTATACTCACAAGAGAAAAAAGAACATTATTTTTCTTATTTCTAAAAGACGCACCAGGCTAAACTTCAGGCCCATCCCATATCCTCTGTGCCTCCTACAAGAAAAAATTTATTCCTTTATCAAAACCTTTTTACTATATTATGTTCAAAAGTATCAAATTACATACAAAACTATCAACAATACAAAATCTGCCAAATAAAACACCCCCTAGTTAAACTTGACTCTTCAATGCTACCTTTGTCCCCTTGTGCCCACATATTGAAACTCAACAGTTTGAGAAGTCCCACCTTCCCTCTGCTCGCTCACTCACTCCCTTACCTGAGCTCATACCTGTCAAGTGCTCAATTGCTACAGATATAAAACAACATATGAATTGATAAATTTATAGGCTTTTTCTTTTTATTGACAGGATGAGCTGGAAGTCTAGAAAAGCCAAATTGATGTGCAAGACAGTTGCAAGCCGAGATGGGGCTCACACTGAAGCTTTCTGCCCAGCCCTGGCATAGGCAGCCCTCAGAGGCTGTGGAAATGCCATCCTTTGACACACTCAAAAGTCAGCTGGGCATGGTCCCTGGAAACCTGTCCTAGGTGACCCTGCTGGAGCAAGGAGTTTGAACAGAATGACCTGCAGAGGTGCCTCAATCACTGACAAAAAACCAATATTTTTTCCTTACGAAGCATTTGTATCACACAATCTCTATTAATTTTCTAATTTCTGCTACTAGTAAGCTGTAGACAAAAGTTATTTTCCAGATTTGATTCCACTCAAGAGTAAATTTGAAATACAGTACTGAAAGAGGGAGAAGCCATGAAATAACACAATTAAGGAAGAAACATTACCATGTAACCAAAATAATACTATCAGTCAGCTCTCCACAGCACCCCAGGCACTCACACCCTACTCACAGGGGCCCACCTGCTGTAAGCTTCCCAGAGGAAGCTGGTTGAGTACACTCAATTCCAACAGACACTATCCCACTGGAAAATATTTTTCGACTGCAAACTTAAAATCACTGATTTTAGGAAAAAGAACCATTTGGAGCAAATTAGAGCTTCATCTAAAATCTGAATTCTGAAATTGCTCAGCTTTTAAATATTTGTATTAGTGACCTTAGTAAAGTTCCTTCAATGGGTTTCTTGGTCATTTTCTCACTTTTAATTAAAGTTTGCCAAAGAAATAGCCACGTCACCACACGGCCCATGTGGACATATACATGGCTCTGAAATAAAACCCCCACAAACAGTGACTGGAACGAGCTAAGGGAGTTCTCACCGCAGCAGCACACCACAACCTTTCCTGCAGAGGGAGAGTAACATCCACACCATGCTGGCAGGCACCCACAGGTATTGGAAACAGCAGGCAAAGGTGACACTCAAGAGCCTGACACTAGTGAAGAGTGTCTGTCAAAGATACACATTGTCTCCTATCTCTGCTTTTATACTTTATATCTTTAACCTGCTCCAGACTCATCTCTTTTCCTACTTCAATCACACATTCCTGTTACATTCACCTTTTTTAAGACTAGGATAATTCTCAAACTGCATGGAAGAGGAAGAAAAAGGGAGGCAGGAGGAGATGCAAAGGCTGTGTTTCTCAAGTGTTAGCAGTTTTGTCACAGAAACCATTTGGTCCACCACATTTGATTTGTGTAGCATAACAAAAGCAGTAATTTGTCATCTTTACTGACTCTTCAGAAGAATACTGCTTCACAATATCACTTGAGAGCAAGCCATTAGGAAACAATTTCTTGTCTTGCATGGGAAACATATCCTCCTCTGTGGGATCAGACTAATATTTCTTCCCATGTATAACCATATAGAGATTTTCCCAGATGTCAATTTCAACCAAACATGCAGATTTATCCTATGTGTAAAAGGTCAGTTTGTAGCTTTTTCCAAACCCTTTAAATAAGCATCATGCCAAAAGGTCAGAGGTTGAGAAATTATATTTGCATACAAACACTGCTATAAAATATGCAGTATCTGTCATTGATATAGCAAATATATCCATATCCAATTGTCTTTCACAAACACATTCTATTTATGAATACTACAAATAATAACAGGAATGTGAAAGAAATCGTGTAAGAAAAAAAGGGGGGAAAAAAGTTAACAACACTCTCAATTCACTTTTCACCTGCAGACCAAGCATCAAATGAGATTTCTCACCACTATGACAGAATTTCTTTATCATTGCAGAGGTTTATTATGTACACTAGTTCCGTAGCTGTTGCTTCCATGACAATTCTTGACCTACCTTCTAAGCACAGTTCTCTTGGAATTCTGAAGTCTTTTCAAACTAACAGCTTGCACGAGGCAATATTATAAAAAGCAGCTGTACTTTAACTGCACTGATTGACAAGCTGATCTTTTAGTGCAGAAGTGATTGCCTAAATTTCAATACTATTTTTAGATCTATACATTAATCTAATCAGTGAAAAGGAATATTAATATTTATGAACATTAAACAACAAATTATGAAGGAACAGACACTACCAGTAGCTTGAATTATAACCTGTACCTGGTCCAGCATTCCAGTTAAAAGGAATAGTAAAATACTTTGTTATGAACAGCAAAAATCTGTCAGGCACGAGATGACAATACCAGCTGCCTGTCAAAGCAGCTAGTGAAAGCAGGATTTTAGAAGTAAATATTTAAAATGCTGGGGACATACTGAGTTCAAGCAGGTGCCATTCAACATAAATACCAAATGCAAAATGCAGCTTTACTTTAAGGCACAGAATACTTGTTACAAGTTAAACAGAGATTAGCGGGACAACATCTCAGAAAACTTTTATTCTAATATTATCTAACTAATTGAGGAAACATATGACATTTAAAAGGATAAATACGCATGAGTTCTTTGATAAGTAGTCAGAATACTTAAAATTTCTTTGGAAAGCAACGTTCAAAGGATTCTTGAACTAACATTTTCATATAAGGGTTCTGCTTTCAAAATTTTGGTTCCACTTTTCCTTATCACTATTTTGGTTTAAAATTACCAGTTTTCTAATGCACTGAAAATAACATCCAGCCAGAGTGCAGAACACCAAGGCGTTATTTTTAGTAAAAACAACATGAAGACAAGGCAATCTATTTCAGCCTCAAAGATATATATTCCACAAAGAAGAGGCTTCAAAAATAAGAACTAGAAATTAATTAAGATATTTCTTCTTCCCTGCCGTAAATCAAACTTTTTTTTTGTTGTTGTTGTGAGCATAACTTCTATCTCTGGAAGGGCATAGTTCAGGGAGTTAAAATGGAAACTTACTTTATTTGTTTTGTCACATCCATAACAGGAATTATGTTGTTTCACATTCTCCAACAAAGCACAGCCAATGTTTTAGTAGAGAATCTAAGCTGCAAAAATTAGTGTTTAGAACTCAAATACAAAATGCATCTGTCAGCTCCTTTATATAACATGGCTGAAAAAACCAAACCATACTACCAAACTTTAGTATCCAGTCTGCTCTCGTTATTAGGAATTACCCTAAAAGAAGGAATTTAGGTTTCAAAGGTTTTTTCCCCCTGGCACGACATGGGTAACATTCAAGACTGTTTAACATTGTCCTAACAAAACACCAACTTTGACCTGAAGACATAAAAGAACTTTTTGATCTCTTCAGTCATTTAACTTTGGCCCCTGAGCCAAAGCAGGGTGCCAATTCATGTCAAAAGATGCTTTAATGATGCAGGTGTTTGCCCACTTGGAATGAGACTCAAAACCAGCACAGACTACTAAAGCTTTATCTAGAGTACAATCTACCTCGATTCCAGCAGTCAGCAATGACTACCAGCCGAGCTGAACCAGAGCAAATCAGTGACCACCAGAGAAGGACAAGTAACCACCAGCACCACCTGTTACTGTTTCAGCTGCTGGACAGCTAAAACTAATGTCTTCTCCAGGGTAAACAACGTACAGACCAAAGCTGCTCAACCTCCTGGAAACTGCGGGTCACTTTTAAATCACAGGCACCTCCAAAACCACGAGAGCACAGCTGCAGCTCGTGGGAGTAAGCACCTGAAAGCAATCTGGTGCCCAAAGAAACAACTGGAGTCAAACCATGGCCTGTAGTTCTCTCTGCCACGCTGGAGGTACCTCTATTCTACCTCCCTACTAAGTGGATACTCCAGACTAGATAAGCTGAAAAATTAGCAGGATAGTACTACTAAGTAGAGTCAACATGCAAAATGGTCAGGAATTCTAGAACTAATTGTCAAGTCTTTGAGGCATGCAATCTGATCACCTTCTCATGTTCCAAATTTTTTGGTGAAACCTGCATTTGGTAGATAGCAACATACAACTAACACTAGAGGAAGCAGGAATTTAGTATCACATAGTAAACCAAAACCACGTGCAAAATACTTATTTTGGGGGAAAAGTTATTCTCCCTATAAAAATAGCAAAATCATCTTTGCAGAGTTAGTTCGGGTATTCTGTGAGGCTTTGAAATTGAATTTTAAGTTCTGACTATTCATTTGACAGATCATTTTTATTTTGTTTCTAGAGAAACAAAGGAAATACTTTGATTCTTTCTTTGATCCTTAACATCCATGCTGTGGTCTCCTAGATCTGAAGGAACAGGACATCCATGAAATGTCTTAGTAAGCACCAGGCTGCACTTCAAAACACACAACTACAGTGAATATTTACAAAGAAGTAATTCATTGATGGAATGACAGGGGGTGCAGGGGGGTGGAAAACAACACCACTGCTATTTTTTACATTCCCTGTGTATTCACACTTACCCAATTTTCCAATTATCATCAATTTTAAGATCCACTGTATACAGTCTAATTCTGTGGTGAAGGAATGTGCAGGAAAATTCAGGTGACTCTATCCATATTTAGCACTCACTCAGCATCCCTCAAACACTTTGCCTTATACACCAAACCCAACCTGATTATCCCTAACTTCTCTACAGCTGTGACATCTAGGAGACACTGAAACAGTTACATGCTATCAGGAATATCCACTGCTTTCTCCTGGAGCCACATATCTCTCACAACTGCAATACTGTAATAGGACTAGAGCAGCCATATGTTGTGCACTTCATGTGGACTCGAGCAAAGACAACAGATACCTTTACAATCAGTCCACAGCGCCACTTGATGCTGTAACCATGTGAAAGCACTTCAGTAAATATATCCAGAGATGCAAACAGGACCTGGGCCATGCTCCAGTTACCTGTTGCAACTTTCACAGCTCCATTTCTTGGACCTGACACAAGTGTACAGTAAACACTGTTCTGCCAATATGCTGCACTGCTCTAAATACAGCACCTTTGACCACGTGCATTTCAGGCCTTAGTTACACTGAAGGATATGATGGCTTACCTATAATGAAATTTTAAACAAATTTAGCTTAACCAAGTAAAATTATAAGGACATGTCACCTGGTCTAAGCAGGTCAATTCAGTTTAGAAGATACTGCAACTGTAACCAAGATGCCTAACTTGGATTTCACTAATTTCAAGAAATAACCTGCACATGCATATAAATATCCCCTCAATACTTCTACTTGATTACAACACATCTGCTGTAGCAGGACTCCTCATATACATTTTCTCAACTTTGTAACAGCACTGAATGACACAAAAGATCTGAAATACCTTAAAATGCACAAGTTTGTCTGTATCATGTTTTACATTATGAAACTGAAATTTGGAATTTTCCTGTCTTTAAAGGTAATATCCTAATAATATAAGCTTTTCTCTTTTTGTACACCATTACACCACTTACAGCTCAGCTTTTGTTAGGAGTTCTGACTGATGGCAAAAGAAAGAACCTTAAAAAAATCCCTTTTCTTCACAAATATTACTGAGAAATTACACTGAAGATTCAGTGTAAGTTTAAAATCCTTGAAATAGCTTAATATCAAAAGCCCTGCTCCAGGTAGCAGACACAAAAGCAGGCAGGAGTCAAACTGGAATTTGTTTAGAATACAAATGGACAACCAACCAAGGGCTGGATCCAGCCTGCAAAGCAGGCTTTTGTCAGGCCACCAGCAATGCCTGCTAGCCAACTACTGGACAAGCCAAGTCCAGCCCATCAGCCAGCCAAGTAAACTGTGGTTGCTGTTGGGAAAGCAAAGAAAGTAAACTCGAGTTTGGTAGACAGGGTTCACTACTTAATCAGCATTAAATTCAGCCCACTCTCTTCCATGGCAGCTCAGAAAGCAATACAGCCTCTAGGGAGAAGCAGAAGCACAGACAGGACCTGACTTCCAACTAATGGAAGTGAAACACCAAGTGAAGTACTTTCAACCACAGCCACCCAGCCTGAGTGCTGGAGATAAATGCAGAGAAGACGCCACTGACTTGGGCTGGGTGCAGAAGAGTTTATTACCTGAGTCATCACCATCCATCCCAGAATCAGGCTGGCTCCTGCAGAATCATTCAGGTAATCCTGCATCATGCACCCAGCACCCTGGGAAGGTTTGCAGCCAGATGTGGTGCTGCACTGCAGCCAGTGGCACCCAAAGGCAGAGACAAACAGAGGGGAGCAAGAGTCTGTCTGACTGCTCTGACATTGGGACATTTGACAAGTTCAGTGAGGCCAAAGCTCACCCTATTTAACCTGTTCTTTCCACCCCGCACAACTTTCCAACTCTAGCACTACAGTGACTTTCAGAACAGCTCTGCACAGTGAAAGCACAAGTCAGGGAGGATATATTAGCTCTGCCTAATTAGTAACATCTTTAGGACAGCAATAAATTGGGTGTACTGCTTCCAGATTACAGCTGTCTCCAGCATCACTACAGCCAGGTTTGCTATCTAACATCACAAATGCTGTCAGACACAATCTAAGTACATATCCCAGGCTCTTCCTCTCCCTTTTTATAACATACTCTCAGCCCCTACTCCCTGCAGTAGGGGAAAAGTAGTCAAAATCCCTGCAGTTTGCTTGGATGTATGGCAGCAACACGATCTGGATGGCCAACTACTTTCCTTGGAATAATGATAATTCTGATCCAGACACTTTCAACTGGCTGAAATCACATAAAAATTAAGACAACTTAGTGGACCAGCATCACCTTTGAGCAGCTGAGGATCTCTTCAACAACTCTCTCTTACTTTTTCACAATACCACTATTAGCAGTTCTATGGATTGGTTGGGCTAACTCAGCCTCTTATGTCCCCAATTAATGAAAGGTTGATTGCATTGCTTTGCTGCTGATTGCCACTATTACCCTCAGCACCACTGACTTTATGCACAGCTCACAAGTTTAAGAAATCACCTTTCTTGGGTTGCAACTTTTGGCACTATGCAATAAAACATAGTTTTATTTTTCCTAGTTTAAAATCAAGTTGCTCCTGATTAAAAAAATCCACACATAGGCCTGTTTCAATCACAGAAATATACAGCACTTAAGAATGAAGTCTGTGACTAAAGGGCCACTTCTAATGATTTGCAGATACGTAAAATTCTGAGAAAAAGGGTACAAGGAGTAATGGATGTTGGCTTAGCGCTGCCACATGCAAGACAAGTTCCATGAGTAAACATCTTTCTACTTTTATTAGTGGTGTATAGTAGTAGTGTAAAAAGTAGCTACTCTACAGGTTTGCCAGCACCCAACTTTTAAACACCGGCAGTCAACAGTTTCAAAACTATACTATGTGTGCAGACTGTTACAGAAAATAGAACATAAAATGTGAAGTTCCTCATACACATCCATCTGCCTTCCTTTCTTAAGTTGTCAGCCTTTGGGTTTTAAACTCCTCTAGATAAAGTGTTTCAAACATAGTAATCACTACACAAGTTTGTAGAGGAAACCACAGAAGGCACTCAGGTGCTACCACAAGACAGGGTCAACACCAAATTATGTTCAATAACAAAACATTAAATCCATAGACAATTATTTTGCAGAACGAAAAAAGAAACAATATTTCTGTTCAATGCACAACTGTTTCCTACGTTCTTTTTAAATTATGCTATTTGGTGCTCCACACACTCTGCAGAACAATAATTTGTTACTCAGCCTTTTTTGTTCCACAGTAGAGTCACCTTTAATTAAGAAAGGTAAAGGACTATGGTTAAAGATGCACATACACCCTACAACGTTTAAAGGACAGTCTCTGAAGCTTTGCAAAGTTTGACCTCATTTAATTCCGTCATTAAGTGTCAACTGAAGACACGGGACAGGGGCTGAGAGATGCGGCGGGGAACTGAGACAAACCGCTTCCCCGTGGGCCCCTGACAGCGGCTCGCCGGGCCCGGGGCAGGGCTGGCTCTCCGCTCCCGGGGCAGAGGTGGCGAGCGNCGCCCCGCGCGCAGCCGCCGCCGCCGCGCGGGGCCTCGGCAGCGCCTCCTGCGGGAGGCCGCAGCGAAGCCCGGCCCGGCGCCTCTCGGTACGGGCGGCACGCGAAGCTCGTGTTGATCCTGTGTGCTGAGTTACGCGGATGGAGTTCCTCTGCGGGCACTTAAACTGCACCGTCTGCGTGTTCGCTTCGCGCCCTGCATTACAGAGTCACGGAGTCACGGAATCAATGAGGTTGGAAAAGACCTCTGAGATCATCGAGTCCAAGCTACGAGCGAACATCACGTTATCATCCAGCCTACGGCACTGCGTGTCATGTCCAGTCTTTCCTTAACCATCTCCAGGGACAGAGACTCCATCTCCCTGGACTGGCCATTCCAATGTTTAATCACCCTTTCTGTGAAGAAATTCCTCCTAATGTCTAACCTAAACCTCCCGTGGAGCAGGGAACTATGCCCCCTCATCCTATTGCTAGTAAGATAATAGCATAAGTAATTTCATCTACACAGGTGCAGAGTCACACCACTTCCTTGTGGCTCCCATATGGGCTAAGCAAAGGGAAAATTTTACTAACTTGGTGTAGGAGGCAACAGTAGCTTTAGGTAAATGCCTGTCTCCAAGATCAAAATTTTTCCTCCACACCTCTTTCCAACAGCATATCATAACTGTTCTGGGTGCTTAGCAGATTTGGCAGATTAGGGCATTTAGGATCTTGATTGATATGTGACAAACACGGCCTATGCACTGCTGGAAGTTTTCCAGATTGTTGCAGTCCAGTTGCACAATTCCCTGCGTTTGTATCTTCCTAAGGCTGAGGAAAAAGACAAACAGCCATAGCATTGGATCTTGGGGTCCAAATCAAATGACTGATATCTTGGGTATTGGGAAGACTGCCTCTTCCCACTGTAGTCTTCCTGTTTCAAGCCTCCAAGCAGCTTTTCCACATTCTTCAGTTATCAATATGGATGAGACAAAGTTAACAGCTGATCTTTTCAGGTATATTCAGTGATTTTTTTGTGCTGCACCCAGCCGCAGGTACTCTTGAAGTTCTTCTCTTACACCTTCAGAACATATGAATGTAGTTCCTCTGCCATAGCTACCAGTCACCTTCATATTAAGAAATCCTGTAGACTTGTTTATATTATTGAAATCTGTCACTTAAAATCACCATCACCGAGACGGGTTTAGGTATGAGGTGTAAAACATACAAAGGGAATTTTGCCGTGAGACACTTAACAATTTCATCCCATTCTGTCTGTCCGTACTGCTGATCTTTACCCAATCCTTTTCAACAGCACGGCTGACCGCTAACCAGAAGTGTTGTTTGCACTACAACCAAGTTGGGACCGTAGTTACTAGAGTCCTCCACCTGTTTTGGCATCAACACTAGCAATTGTATAATCCAGCTTCCAATGTAGTCGAGCAAGAGAAGCAAGGCAGAATTCCAGGACATAAACAAACCCAGTCAAGCGGGAGGAGGGCTGCCTGCAGCCCCCTGTGCTGCAAGGCAAGCAGCTTGCCTGGCCACATCTTTTAGCTAACTATCACCCACTAGTGTGGGTTTGCTTTACTGTGGGACTTTTAGAAGTTATGCTAATGTAAATCAACTGCTTTAATTGAAAAAGACTTACTGTTTAAATTATTTTTAAAATTATTATTAAAAAAATATTGGAACCCACACGCACTGAGACAGCAAAGAAAGTGTCAGCAAACCTCTTAAAAAACAAGTTGGCACTACTTCCCAGGCAGAAATGGCACAAAACACCAAGATCTCCATGGATACTACAGTAATAGAGGAAAGAAGAACAAAACAGGAATTCAGATCAATTTTAATACAGACAAAATGCTTGACAGCCTTGCAAGAGCTAAAATAAAATGGTAGAGCTTCAGGAAGGAAGTGAGCAAGCCCCAGTTCTCAAGATCACTCCTGAGGATTACCAGGATTGCCGATTGCTGTTTATTTAGAAACATTTCTTCAGGGTGTTTTTTGGGGGGGAGAGTCGACAAGCAAGATGAAAGGCTTGTCTGAATAGCTGAAAAAAACCAAAGCAAATATACATGAAGTCTTGCAAAAGAGCAGCTAAATCATGAAGAACATCTAAAAAGACGTGTCTTACATTAATGCAGTCTAACTGATCTGAAAAACGTTTTTTCTTGATCAATCAACCCTAATCATTATCAATGCTAAAAATTAAATCTTTGTCCTATGACAAATTATATGAGAAAATATAATTACAATTAAACAATATTGAATTAGAAACTTCTAATACCTGAAGTTGTTTGAGAATATTATGTTAAATAGGAAAGAGTGAAGGGAAGTGACCGAAGATTTTTCACCTAAACTCATACTTAAGATGGGAAGAAAACATGTCAACAGTAAATGGGCAGCAGTTAGTAAACTGAGTTGGTAACAAAGAATAACTTAGCAATTATGAAACTGTGCAGTTGCTGTAGCAAGGTTTAAAATCGTGTGTGTACATATAGATTAAAAGAATGTTCAAAATACCATAAAAGGACTTCTGTCAGGAGCAAAATAGGTCAACCGCCTAGATTTCCTAGCAGGTGGAATTGTAAAACCGTCAGGAGAAAAAGCGAAAGTTTACATGCTGTATTTGTAAGGCAGCAGGATGAGACACAGATCTCTTCGTACGCCTGGGTTTCGTTCTGTTTTAACCTAGGCATTTCCAGGCACCCCTGCGGCTGGAGGGGAAAGCGGGAACCCTCAGGGCCCAGGCAGCGGGGCGAGAGCCGGGATCCCCCGGCCTCGCCAGATAAAAGCGCCAGCACAAGGGGAGCGCCCACCCCCGGCCCCGCTGGCATCGGTCCTCCNGTGGCAGGCTGCCCGAAAGGTCGCGTTGAGGAGTACGTTCGGTGCCCGCAGCTCAATGTGCGGCTGCAGGGCAGGCTGAGCTCTGGGGGGCGGCAGCCCCAGGCGAAAGGCCGGGACCTGTCAAACCCTTTACACAGCGAAGGGCACGGGGATCTGTGGCCCGGCCAGGGGACCGGACGCTCAGTGATGACAGGAGCCCATGACCCCCAGACTTGCCTGCTCTCAGACTGTGAGGGTATAAAAGCCCGGGGATTCCTTTCTTTGGGGCACCTTCTCAGAGGTACCCAAATCGAACTGTTATTCTGTTAATTACTGCACCAAGATTAAATTATTTTAATGATCCCGAAGTCTGAGACGCTGCTATGGGAAACCTGGGGCTGAGCTGGTAAGGAAACCTGGTGTGACTGTGAGTGTGTCGGCTGTAGCTGTGAAGAGGCCTCGGTCCCAGCTGGTGGGAGTATGACTGCCAGAGTGGTTCCTGGATGGTTGAGCAGAGAAGTTTCCTTATCAGACAAGATGTGTATCGTGGAAGTGGGTAATTAAAAATCACCTCATTATTACACTACCCTCTGTATTGCATCAGTACATGATGCGGTATTATCTAATATCCTGAGGAGAAGTGCAGGCTCTGCCTGTCCCTTTCCCTGTTCAAAACCTCAGAAAAGTTGTGTGGCTGAGAAAATAGCTTTACAGATTTATAGCAGCAGAAGGTACTGTGCCAGGATTACAAAGGTTAAATGTACACAGCTTTGTTTCCAGGTTAAACATAAAATCCAAGTTGACCTGGCATAGTCCTGGAAGCAAATTGTCACGTCTTAGGGCTTCTGTGGCCTCTTCTGACTCTTCTCCCCAGAGCATTCCCAAAGCACTTAGTGTAGAACTAGCCACAGAAGTGTTTACATATTTGTAGTTAATCTATGGCTGAGATGTCACAGGGATTGCTGTGCATTTCCTTCTAGCAAATAGCTGCTTTTACTGTTTTGTTTTCATTCTCAATCTCAAGAACACTTTGCCTGACTTTATTAGCTGCAGGTAGTGCTCTTAGTGGACGAGCCGGCATATATTAGTCCTTTGGTTCTCTCCAATTGGGGGTGTAATTTTTTTTCAGTAATTTCTCCTTAAGTGACTTAAGGTTTATTTTTACTGCACAGTACAAGTATCAAGAGATATGCTTGAAATAATGTAAGGAAAGCCACTGTCCTGAGCTGCTGTCTTGTGCAGAGTCAGATACAGCAGCATATAGCAGCTGCAGAGCTATACTGACAAGCAGCATGCACAGGCCCATGTTTCTCTTGCCGTGTTCTCTCTGGTTGTGTCACTTCAAGTGGAGTTCTCCCAAGGATAGGTCACAGCACAGCTAATTTGAGACTTGGCTTTACTTTCAAATGGTTATGTTCTCCTTCAGACGTGCCCTTTAACAGCTGCTTTATCATTGACCTAACTTGGAAACTAATCAAGCACCAAGTCCAGCCTTGTGCCTGATGATGTTATGGGAAACAGGCTTCAGGCTCCCTGGTGACTCCATAGGTCTAGCCTAGGTCACTGAATAGAGCTCAAGATGGTCAGTTCTGCCCCCAGCAGTTCCTGCCTTATTTTTCTTCCCATACACAGGATTATCTCTTCTTAAACTGAACTAAATCACAGTCTTTCTACTTTAATCTTCTATTAATGGCTCATCCACCTTATATTATAGCAGAATTTCCTTTTTTACCCTGTGCCAAATAGAGACTCTAGTTCAGTATTTGACAAGCGTATAATTATTTCTCCTGTTTCTGTCAGCTGAATGCATTCTACTGTTGCTCTAGACCTTGTAATTCTCCCTTGTTAACACCTGCCTCTCCTGAACCACATCTTTGCTAGATAAGGAATGTTGATGGTGATATCTCCTCACCCCTAAATCTCTTCCAACCCATTTTAGTGAAAGTAACTGCCTATGATGCAATGAGAGGCCAAGTATCCACATCAGTCAGAGGGAGGGGAGAGAGCAGCAAACGGGCTTTCACCTACATTTTGGAAAGTAAATAAGAGCATTACAAGCTTTTCATCTTACCCACTGTCTTTATTGGGATATCATCTGAAATTAATTAAAAATTAAAAA
Organism: Leptocoma aspasia; assembly: GCA_013399835.1. Classification (NCBI taxonomy): domain Eukaryota; kingdom Metazoa; phylum Chordata; class Aves; order Passeriformes; family Nectariniidae; genus Leptocoma; species Leptocoma aspasia. The sequence continues at coordinate 7,006 of VXAX01007789.1, read as the reverse complement.
AAAAAAAAAAAAAAAAAGCTCCACTTCTGAGATCTTCATATGTCATGGCTGTTAGCAATGAGAGAAACTTAGTCCCAGCTCTCAGAAGTCCCAGGACACTGTAACTCTTAGAAATTACAAGTTGAACCTTTTTTTAAATCTTAAACTCATGGGGAAGAAAAGTGGGAAGGTCATTGTAAGAAATCAGGCTTCTGAACCACTTTCTGCTGTAAGGTTGGGAATTTACAATTGCTGTAGTTACTGGTAGAGCAGGAGTAAGGTTTTTTGTAAGACTGTTTTTTCTCAAGAATGAAAACTGCGGTTTTGATTTTTTCTGTTTGATTGCTGAGATAAATTAATTCAGGCTGAAAAGAAGCAAAACAAGTTGTATCCTTGTCAATGATTAAATGAGGTTTGATGTATTGAGGTAGCTTTGCTGTGCTCTTTGCTTCGCAGTAGTTTGAATGCATCGGTGAAAGTGAAGATAAAGTTATATCTAAAAGTGTTTGCCTTTTTTAGCATGCAATTCTGATCAAGGCAAAAATTCCATGTCATTCCAAATGGGGAGTTTTCCTAAGCAGAATTAAAAAACTGTATTCAGGTAATATTTTCTTTGTATACAGATGACTAAATAAGCAGAAGTAAATAATTTTTCTGCAAGATATTTTATCTGGATTTTTCAAAAACTACAAGCTTTACAAGAACAGGTTTATTAAACTGAATGTAAAAGTTAATGTTTTTCTTTCCAAGTGATACTGTCAGATGAGCATGTGCTTATTGCTTTTTGAGCATCAAATACCATTTGTTCAAACCAAGGGGACAATTAATTAATTGATTGACTGAAGGAGAGTGGAAAGTGGAATTGAAACCATTCACACAAGGGTTTTTTTGTACAGTACTGAAAAGCCAGTACTGAAAAGCCACAATGTAAAAAAATAGAAAAATCTTCCTTTTCTTATTCTCCCCAAACAGCTCTTTTGATGTGAGGGCTTTGACTGATTCAGAAATGAACAGCATCTTTTACAGTTACATACAAGTCATGTAATCATTTTCTAGGCAATCTTTGCCTTCTTGAAGGCACATGGAATGGGATCTAAACACACTTGTTTGATCCATTAAAATGCTTGGGTAGAATGGTAAAAATCCTTCCACTCAGCTACTGGAAATGTCACACCAGGTACAAAAGAACTTGAGTTTCAAGTTCTAGGTAGCTTTATTACTTTGCAGAACTACTTTGTATTCTTACTTGCAGGAAAGCCACTGTATATTGCACAGAAACTCAGAATTTGAGAGGCAACAGGCCACTTGCAGTCATCACAATTTACTGTGGATACCAAAGTGTTTCCTCATATTATTGTATGCCCTTAGTTTTAAGGAATTTTTCTTGATGTAAATGTGGTTTTAGGGGTTAGAGTTGCAATATAATTTGCTTGTTCTGCTTTCTTTCTCCCCTAGTCACCCACTTCTGTTTCTCCCTGTATCCCTTACACTGACATGAATCACTGTGACAGCTCTTATGTTGCATTCTTATGTATACTTGGTTTTGCAGAACAACCTGGGTAGCAGTAACCCTCTACTTGGGGCAGTGTTTCATTCTGCTCTTTTGCAGGTGTCAGATATTCATATCAGCAAATTTCGGGATCCCAGACGAGCTCCTGACTTTGAAAAATTCTGTTCTGAAACAATTGATGTAATTCAGCCAGCACTTGTTCTAGCAACAGGTAAGCAATTTAGAAGTGTGAATTTCCTGTTGAGTGTACTGTCAAAGGAGCAGCAAATTGACAAAATTCCAGGATCTCAAGAGAGAGCTTTAAACATTAAGGTATCTTAAGCAATGGAAATTGAATTGCAGCTGAAGGGAGACTGCTAGAAGCTGAAAAGAATAACTTCTCAACAAGGGAATTATTATTTTCTTCAGCATTCAGTTTCTTCAGTGAGTTTAGTGTGTTCTATATGTAACAGACACAATCACACAAGATAGCTATTGTTTTCCCAATAGGTGTTGCTGCATCTTAGCCCTTGCTAGCAGCTACCTTCCCTCTTGTCCTGGTCATGATTCTACATTCTTTGTGTTTGAAGTTATGGACGTGAGCAATGTCTGTGGTTAGTCATTAGGAGACAGTTCCTCTCTCAGAACAATCCCTGCTCATTTGTATTGAAATTCACCTCTGAATTAATGTAAGAATTTGTTTCTGGTTTCCATTTGAACATATCTTACCAAGAGAGGTGAAATAAGCCTTGCCACTTCATTTGACAGCTTGCTATTGAAATAGATTAAGTTTTGACAAGAAAATCGGAAAGACTTTGAGCCCTTACTGTATGCAAGGCTTAGAATCTTAATGCTAGACCTGGAGTTTTGTTTCCACAGAGAGTTACCTAATTAGTGGAAGTGCTGCAGTGATGTGGTCAATAGATGTCTGATGAGGCTGCTGTGTCTGCATTAGAAGGCATTTACCCTGACCTTGGGGACCAGATACAGAAACATGCAGATTGCACCCAGGCCTGCAGCCACTTACACTTGGAGGCAGGGATGGCATGCTTGTCTAGTTACAGTATTTCTATAAGCTGTGTAGGCCTCTAGTTATATCTCAGCTTTGTACACTCTCAGGTGATCTGACAGATGCTAAGACAAGAGATAAACTGGGATCTGAGCAGGTAGAAGATGAGTGGAAAACTTACCAGTCAATCCTGAAGAGATCCAGGGTCATGGAAAAAACCAAGTGGATAGACATCAAAGGGAATCATGGTAAGAAGAAAATGAAACATTTCTGTCTTTCCTGTGATTGCAGATCACAGAATGTAAAGTGTTAGTACTCACTAGTGTGTTAGTGTTCATGAATCAGGAGAAGGGCTTGCCATCCATATGTCTACTGAGGACACACTTTGCTTACAAGCTCTTACTGGAGTTTTAGTACCAGAGAAGTAAGAGTCTTTTACCTGGCAAGTAGTAGAATATGACTTCAGATGTTAGTTTCTATGCCATTATTTTATTTACCACATTATTTAATGGAGGGGCAAACTGTAATCTTACTGTACTGAAGAAATGGTTTTAATTTACTTTTCATAGACTTCTCCCTCACAGATTTGAGTTTAAAAGGTGTCACATGTCCAGCACCTAAAGGAAATCTGGTTTCTTTTGAATAGAAGGGAGTCATGGGAGTTTATATCCATCAGCTGTTGCCACACTGTCAACATTCAAGCACAAGCTGACAAGCATGTAGGCTGTATAAACAGGCTGTTACAGGAAGCTGCACTGGGGGCAAAAAAGTGCATGCTTTGTCATATATACTCATTTTCCTATTAGGCTTCTGTTAGTAGCATTAATGGAGAAGTGGAACTGTTGCAGTACGGACCTCCCCAAGCTGATGTCTGTTCTAGACTCTGTTCTCTAGATGAGATGCTATGGCTACTTTATTTTCCATGAATTAGTTAAGTCTTACTTACAGAGCATGCACCCAGTCCGAAAAAGCTTTTGAAAAGCTCTGTGGTCAAAATGGAGACAGGTTTAGCTTTTGGCTGCCAAATAACAATTTATATTCCCACAATGCCTTTATCTTTGAATTGAAACTTGAATGAGAAAACTATTATCATTTAACTGCATTGAGTATATAATGTCTCCTCTGCACAGTTAGTCTGTTTGTCAATCATGCATTTCTGAAAAGTAGCTCTTCAGCACTGCGGAGGCTGCTTTATCTCAACATTACCTAGTTAGATACTGGGGCCAATGATCAATTTGATCTGAAAGTTTCCTTATTTCGTTTTTTACTCCCTTACAGATTCATTCAACATTCCACGCCTGGATAGTGTTCAGAATTATTACAGGTACTTTTATTTACCATGCAGATGCAGCTATATTCAAGGTCAAATTCACTAAACAATATTCTGATTTCAGTTATCACATATATGCTTTTCACTGACTTTCCTACAGCCCAGGATCATTTCTACTATTCCCTCTGTCTTTTGCATTGTCAATTAGTAGAGCAGAATCGATTGAGAAAATAGAGAATTCTTTGTGCAGATTTCTTATCTCTAATCCTTCAGTGTTTTGTAACTGAGGGTGTTAAATCTGTCAATGTCTGCAGAAATTTTAGTCACACTCTAGGACAGAGAAGATGGAAGAGTGAAATGGTCTTGTTTTTTCAATATATAAAAATATAAATAGTATTGAAAATATTAAAATTATAAAAATTGTTTGCAGAAATAAAAATAGAAGCTAGGGAAAACAGTTATTCAACACCACATTCTGGTGTTCATTATGCATTAAAATTAAAGAGGGCAGTGGGTTGTATTGAAATACAGTATTTTTTCACAAAAACATAGGTTCCTATTATATGTTCACAGCATTAGCAGAGGATGAATCAACTGTTACACATACTCAAAGTGGGACTAAAGGAAGAAATTTTATTGAAGTTGATGATGTTCATAAACATAATGTTAATTTAAAAAATATTGTGAAAGGGTTTTTATGGCATTAGAAGTATTGAAAACTTGTTTTTAATACATTGGCTTGTATTCTCTTCAGGTCAACCTTTCTGGCAATTTTATTGTTCTGATTGGTGGAGGAACAGGGACATTAACTGGTTTCTGGGTGGCTGTGTTCAAATTATACTTATCATCTGAACTCAGGAATGTTGTAGCTTCCACCAATCATGCAGGGAGTAAAACAAAACTAAAACAACTCAAAAAAACCCAAATGCACACAAAGTTCCCACCCCAAAACCCCGAAAGAAAATTTAAAAAAAAAAAAACAACCTAAACTTAATGAATCTTAGTGATTCTCAGCTTAACTCACAATCATTTTAGTTACAGAACTTAATCCCTAATAGAGCAATTTAGGTGGTACTGTTAGTTGAAATGTCATGTCTTTGCCAGTGGAAGATATGTACCATTCCCATCTAGCATAAAGTATCAAAAGCACTTCAATTTTGTAAGTCAGAAATAGTGAAATTACCTGTTGTCAATGGAAGGAGAAAAAGCAATGTATGTTTATCATGGCTACAAGCTTTCCTAACAGCAGTATTTCCATCTTATTTTGTTAGGAAATACTCTGCCTGGCGTAAAGATGGCTCTTTCCATTACATCCACACTACCTCTTTTGGGAACTATTCATTCATCTGCGTGGATGCCACACTCAGCCCAGGCCCAAAGAGACCCTATAATTTTTTTGGGATTTTAAACATGGTATTGTATAAGTCTTTGCATTCCATTTTGCTGGCTGTTTTATTTCTGTAGTGGTTTGTTTGGAGGTTTGGGGTTCTTTTTTAATATAACAATTTTTTTGAAAGATTTGTGTTCATCTGTAAGAGTGTTTACATTTTTAAGTTATGGTGCATGTGAGACATTCATTTAGTAAAATGGATTTGTCACCCGCCTGTTTCAGAATCAAATGGCAGAGCTGTCTTTGATGGCAAGAGAAAGTCTACACAGTAACCATACTATATGGTTTGGCCACTACCCCACCTCAACAATCATCTCCCCATCCCCTGGAATACGAACACTAATGAGGTAAGATCTTCTTATCCTGTATGTTTTCAGCATGAAGTACATTAATTGCATGTCTTCACAGGCTCATGTCTCACTTTTCAGGTTTTCTGCAGTGATATTTCCTTCCCACCCAAATAATCACAATTCTTATTAGTTCTGCCACAGCCTATTTATGTGGACATCTCCATACAATGGGTGGGCTGATGCCAGTCTTGCACAGTCAACACCGTGGTGGCACTCTGGAACTTGAATTGGGAGACTGGATGGATAATAGGAGGTAAGTAAAGCCCATATGAGTAAATTATTATATGAAACTTACCTTGCTGTACTGTGATTCCCTTTTATGGTGTATGGTGAATTTGAAAGAAGCATGAGATCAGCCTGACTGGTTGTTATTATTAGTGCTTTTGAAAAAAAAGCCTTGTGTGTATGTTTGGGATTTTTCCCCATACCAACAGTGTGCTAATAAATTAAGTAATTTTAAATTAATTCTTCATATTTAAAAATTCAAAAGGGGACATCTAAATGCCCCTTTAGTATGTGTTTAGTATTCAAATGTAGACAAATAAATTGTAATAAAAGTCAGCATCACTACTTCAAAATACACATGTTCTGCACTAGCTGTTAGAATTCTTGACACAGAAATAGTCCACCTGAGAAATGTTACCTTACTTGCATATCAAAAAGTGTCTGATGCTACATGGAGTGTATAGTAGTATATTAGCTTTTATTCTGCAGTAATCCAAAGAAAGATACTGGTATGAATACAGGGAAAGAGCACACTGGGGTTGTTGTCCTTAACTAGAGCACCTACACAGACACTGTGGAAATGTACATTACATTTGAGTTCTTTAATGTAATGTTCATCTATCTGATTCATGTGCAAAATTCCATAGATCTTCACACTTGGAACTTTGAGTACTGCTTCCATGATTTATAATTAACCTCATCAGAGGTAAACAATTGTATAGTTAATACAGCAGAGTTGGAAAATGTAAGATCAACTACAGAAGAGAATAAATGGAAAGTAAAGCCAGGTTCTGTTTAGGAACTTGAGAAGCATGGAAGTCAGCTGTTCACTCAGCAGTTTGTATTAACAAATTTTTTTCCTTTCATTATAGGTACCGGATCCTCGCGTTTGATCATGACCTCCTCAGCTTTGCAGATCTTAGCTTTGAAGAGTGGCCTGTAGTTCTCATCACCAATCCCAAGTCCTTCCTTTACAGCAGCTCTACTCATGAGCCACTAGTCAAAATTCTTTATTCCACTCATATCAGGTACCCTGTAATGTCTTGATTTCACAACATTTAACTATATTTATATGTATATACGCAAAACCTTTTTTTAAATGTGTTTCTGCTGTTCTCAGAATTCACTTTTCTCTGGAAGATTGTTCCAGAGACCTCTCTTTGTATCTTATTTGTGATAAAAAAATTGTGTAGTAGTAATTCATGTTTGTTTTATTTATGCAGTTATTTCCCCTAAAGTCAGTTGAACTTTATTTAACCAAAACTGACTAATTACTATATAATTTTAAAAGATT
>VXAX01007788.1:446313-466224 GCA_013399835.1 Leptocoma aspasia | reverse complement strand
GGGGACAGGGCCCCCCCACGCGTGGCTGTCACCCGGACGGGGCAGCCCCAGCCCAGGGCAGCGCTCCCGGCCCTGCCGCACGGGGTGGGGGGGGACACGTTTGCCCTCATTTCCTGTATTTTCCTTTTTTTTCCCCCACGTTTCTGCTTGTTTTTCCGTGCTGCCCCACCTTTGCCCGTGTTACTCCATGTTTTCATTTTTCCCACATTTCCCCCTATTTTCCCACATTTCCGCACACTTTCCCGTGTTTTTCCATATTTTTACCACGCTTCCCCATGTTTTCACACGCTTCCCACATTTCCCTGTGTTTTCACACGTTTTCCCACATTTCTCCATACTTCACCACATTTTCCCATCAATTTTTCTTCCTTCCTATATTCCCTCCTTTTCTCACCATTCCTGGGGCTCCAACGGGTGGTTTTGGGAAGGGTCTCACTGGGAAGGCTCCAGCAGCAGAGCAGGACCCCAGGCAGGCACCAGGCTGCTGTCTTAATTAACCTATTAATGTAATTAACTCTTTTTAGAATTAGAACCCCCAAGTTTTCCAAGAGCTGGAGCATGGGGATGGAAATCCATGGCCTGGGATGGGGAGGGTGGAGCAGAGCTGGCCTGGGGTCAGTGATGATCCTGTAGGGCCACAGTGGCACCAGAGGGGACTTGTAGGATGGCAGCGCTGCAGGGTGACACAGGGACAAGACTGTGGGGTGACAAATCTGCTGGGTGACACAGGGACAAGACTGTGGGGTGACAAACCTGCAGGGTGACACTGGGACAGGGCTGTGGCGTGTCAAACCTGTAGTGTGACATGGGGACAGGGCTGTAGGGTGACAGGGTGATACAGCTTCAGGGTGACAGAGTGACAGGATGGCAGGGTGACAGTGTGATACAGCTGCAGAGCTGCAGGGTGACACGGTGACAGGGTCACAGGGCTGCAGGGTGGCAGGGCTGCAGGGTGACACAGTCACAGGGCTGCAGGGTGACACGGTGACAGGGCTGCAGGGCCAGGGCTTTGTGCCCTCTCGTGGCTGGCGCTCGGCGGCTGCTCGGGGCCCGCCTGTCCCGCAGCGGAGCTCTCCGGAGGGAGGGAACAGCCCCGGGTCCCTCCCAGCTCTGGGACGGAGCTCTCCGGGGCCGGCGGGGCAGCAGCGGTGGCACCGAGGCAGCGCAGCTGTTATTGATGCCTCGGTTTCGCTTTCGTGTTTTTCTGTGCTGCTTTAGTGTGTAACTCTGAGCTTCGTGTAAAGTGTTAGCAAGTTCTCCTCACAGGGTAGGCAGACAAAATCCTTTTCCAGCTTGACCAAAGACAACCGAGCTCCAGGCCCAAAAAGGAGAAACAATGGTGAATTGAAGAGAGAAAAATGAGAGAATGGAACTTCATAACCTAAAGCTATAACTGGACAATTAACTCCAATATAAACTTAATAAAAGTGACAGAACCTGTGCCCGGTGTCCCTTTTGGGACCATTTTGGTTCATCTTGGGTGCAGCCCTGGCTGGGCTCTTGTGCTGCCCAAGGTGTAACCATTGAGGAAATCCTTTTAACAAATCCCTGCTTTATTCTGTAACGCTGCCAGGCTCTGCTCTAGCTCAGCCTCCCAAGGCAGCGTCACCAGAGCAGCTCCACCGGCACAAACCGAGCCGTGCCACTCGCCAGCCCTGGCTGCCTCTGTGAGCCATTGGAAACAGGAGCAGCTCCAGCTCCCTGTTTGGGTTGGGAGGGGGAATGTTGCTCTTGGAAAATGCCAATTTCTCAAAATGGAAATGTCTGGCAAGAGCAGATCCATCCTGACAAACCTGTGTCCCAAGGCAGCCGGGGAGGCTCCGGGCAGGCGGGAGCGCAGGGCACGGACCCTCCTCGCCCTCGGCGTGGGGGCCTGGCAGGGCTGGTGCCACGGGGCCTCTTGGCACAGCCAGCTCCCTGCAGTGCAGTCACAGGCTTCCTTTCTCACCTTCAAAATTTGGGAAAAAGGCTTAAAACATGAGACTGGGGCTGGGGCCAGGCGCCGAGGGCTTGGGATGTGCCCAAGGTCACTCCAGCCCCGTGTCTGGAAGAGCTGGGGGGCCCTGCAGGAGGGTCCCTGGATTCAGCCCAGACCCCACCAGACAGGCAGCTCAGGCAATTGAGGATGAGCAGCTCACGTGCAAGGTTTTAGCAAAATCAGGCCATTTTGGTTGAAATAAAAGAGTCCTGCAATGTTCTCCCTGTGTTTGGTGTCCTTGGCTGGCAGTGGCCACCCTCACACCTCTGTGGCCACCCAGGGGTGGCTGTGCCAGGGCCTCACCACCCTCGATTGTCTCCACTGAAGCACAACAAGTGTTGTTTGTCGCTCCTGGCAGGAGTGAGCAGTCCTTGGGCAGCCCCAGGGCCGGGCTGGTGGCCCCGGCGGGGGAGCTGTGGCCATGGGGAGGGAGATGCTCCATGGAAGAGCAGGGCCAAATCCTGGTCAGAGCAGTGGGACCAGCTCTTCCCATAAATCCTGGTCCTGGAGCAGGGAATGGTCCTGCCTGATCCAGAACAAGTGACACCAGGGGCCAAACCCAGTAACATCAGCACAGCACCACGTGAGCTCCGTGCTCTCCCCCATCCCAAAAGCAGCAGGGTGGGACCCCTGCCACCCCACTGGTCCCCCCAGCACTGTGACCCTCCTCCAGCCCCCCCCTCTGCCCACCAGCACAGGCAGGCAGGAGCTGCAGCCTGGCTGCTCTGGGATTTCTGGGATTTCCCCGAGTTTGTTATTACAAAGAAAGAAAGAAAAGGGCTCGGGGGATCAGCGGGGATGAAAAATGCTTTGGAAACACGGGGGATCATTTAGCAGGTCACCTCCACGGCGCAGTTTGCCAGGCTGATAAAGGCGAGCAAACTTATTAAAGGCGTGCACAGCTTGATTGGAAACGGCTGCTCCCAAACAGCCAATTAGCGCCGCCTCCCAATCCAATTAGGGAGGCTGTTTCCCTGATTGCAGCGAGTGTTGGACAAATACAGCACAACTGCTCGGGTTCAAAGAGCAGCCCATAAAAGGCAGCTCGGGGAGAGGCGAGGCAGGGAGGGAACTCCATCCCCAGGGACGAGGGATGTCCCCAAAGCCACACAGCCCCGCCAGGACAGGGGACGGGGCACTCTCCACTGTCCCCTCCACGGGCTCATCCAGACAAGGATGTCACCAGGAGCTTTGGCAGTGCCACCACCCCTCTGTAGTCCCATCCGGGGTGTCAGCAAAGCCTTTCCCTAAGCTTTGAGGTTTATCTGCTGGCTTTTTGGGGAAAAAAACATCATCAGTGTCACGGTGCAGGGGGATTTTTCCAATCCTGCAGTGGGGAAAGGCAGAATGTGGAGGGAAAAACCCAAGTGGGACCATCAGGCCTCTGCCAGAGCTGCCCAGAGCAGATCACAGAATCAGGAGATGGGCAAGGAGGAGGAATGGATCACATCTCAAATCACAGAACTGGGATGTGAGCAAGGAGGAGGAAGGGATCACATCTCAGATCACAGAACTGGGATATGAGCAAGGAGAAGGAATGGATCACATCTCAGATCACAGAATCAGGATTTGAGCAAGGAGGAGGAATGGATCCCATCCCCTAACTGAGGTCACAAGCACAGCACACGGAGCTGATCCCCTCCACAGCCCGTTCCCCATCACCTGGGGCAAAGGAGACACCAAAGACTCATCACCAAGGATCAGAACCCAAGCCACAAAGCCCAGCCTAGCTCCAAGAGGCTGGGCTGGGCTGGGGGAACTGAGCCACAGCTCCAGCAGCACCGCAGCCATCCCAAGGCTCACCGCAACCGCTCCAACGGGTTCGCTCCAGAATCCTGGCACGCGGCCACCGCTGGGGTGGAGCCCAGCCCCTGTTATTAAAATGTGTGACAGCAGCTCAAGATGGAAAGTGAAGTTGTACATGCTACATCTGAAACTCCGGGAGGAATTTCAAGCAGGGGAATGCAATTTCCAGCCTGGAGGAGAGCCAGCAGCGCCAGGGCGAGATTTTTCTTAATATGGTTTTGCAAAACTCCAACACAGAAAATTGCCCGTGGCTGCAGCGATTCCGGGGAGCTGCAGACAGCCCCGTGCCGGGAGCAGGAGAGGGCTTTGCCCAACAAAAACACCCCTCAGCTCCAGCAAGTGCTGTCCCTGTCACCACCAGGACCTTTGGTCACCTCAGCTCCTCACTCCAGCCCCATCTCCGCTGGGATTTGGGGGCTGAGCCTGCGCGGACAGGACAGACCCATTCCCCTGGCTCAGGAAGCAGCAGCATCCCAGGAGGGAGGGTTTTGGATGGGGGAACCAGCCCAAAAAGGATGTGGGTGCACCAGCTGTGTGTTATTGTCCTGATGGAATTTTGGGACAGTGACCTGCAGGACCATGGGACCCCCAGGCTCCAGCAGCCAGGGCTGGCTCCTGTCCAGCTGGAGTCACAAAAGGAGCCTCCCCCCAATTTCTGCTTTTGATTTAAATAATCCAAATAAGGGGATAAAGCAGCCAAAACCCACTGGTTTGGGTTTTTTTTTTTTTTTAAAGCTTCAATTTAAAAAATAACATACATGAAACGTGCAATTTTTATTGGGGCAGGCAGAGCCACAGAGTTCAGAGCAAACCCCGTCCCTGGGGCTCTGACACTGTCCCAGTCCTGCCCTGAGCCCAGTCCCCTCCTCATTTCCCACCTCACACAAACTGGGAGCAGTTATTCCCTTAGTGGTGCCCTCCTGGGTGGGGACACAGGAGTGACACAGATTTCACATCATCCTAGGAGTGAAAAAATTACAGGGATTGAGGAAGCACAAAAGTGACTTTTTTTGTGTTTAATTTGCTGTAACCCGGTGACTGGGCATGCAGGTCTGTGGAATCAGAGGGGTTTGCTTATCCTGGCTGGATGTGTGGAGCAGCAAGGGTATTTCCAGTGGAAAAAATCCCTTTTGGAAGGAGCCAGGGGGCTCTATCACACAGTGGGATCAGTGCTGGCAATGGGTGATGGATGCAGCCAAAGGTGACGGCCTGGAGCCTGTCCAGCTGCAGGCCACAGCTGGATTGGGAGTTCCAGGGTGGTTCTAATGCCCTGGGAGGTGTTAGAGCCCCAAAAGCCCAGGGATGAGGTAGGTCCAGTCCCTGAGCATTTACTGGAGCCACCTCTGTCTTTCCTGGGCATCATCAGCCTCTCCAACCCGTCTCACATCCCCACAGGGGATCTCACTGACCAGCCAGGGCTGTCCTGGCAGCTCCTCACCTGCTCTGTGCAAGCTCAGTGACTCCTGGAGCCCTAATGACATTTGTGCTCATTGCTGATCTCATTTAGAGTTAACGACAGCCAAACAGACATCTCCCTAATGAGCTTGGAAGCATCCCAAAAACGGCTGGAGCGGCCCATCAGTAGGGTGGGAGTGCAGGAATTCCTCCTGCTGCTGTTCCAACACCCGCTGCTCACTAGAAGGTCCAAATCAATAATGTCAATTGGGGTGGGGGAATGAGGCACCAGCTCAGCTCCCAGGGAGGAGGGGAACAGCAGGGAACCTCTCCTGGCCACAGCAGGTGAGACCCAAGGCCAGGCTGGACAGGGCTTGGAACAACCTGGGGTAGTGGGAGGTGTCCCTGCCCATGGCAGGGGGTGGCACTGGATGGGCTTTAAGGTCCCTTCCCACCCAAACCACTCAGGGAATTCCTGATTCTCTAATTTCTTGTTTAAAATACATCTACAACAGGCTACCAATAGGGTCAGTGCGTGGTTTAATCACACTTTTTTAGCTTAAAACCATTCTCCTGGAGCATATTTCCCTGGAGCAGGGCTGGGACAGTGCCAGTGTGGGACTGGGGAGCCTGGAAGGTGCAGCAGCCCCCCTGAAGTGAGTGAGGGTGGCAAAGGAGGGGTGGCAGCCCTGAGGATGCTCACCCCAGCACTGCAGTGGGAAAGCCAGGAGGAGAGGCAGGACTGGCTCTGTGCCCTGAGACAGCCCCAGCTCGTCACCTTGGAGGGCAGGGCTGGAGAATCCTATCCCAAACTGTCCCCAAAGCAGGAGGGAATCACACAGGGCTGTTCCCAATCCATCAGCAAGCAGCTGGGACTCATCCTCCTTCCCCTGAGTCACACCACGAGCTCCTCATGGCCGTGCCCAATCTCTGTGGGAAATGGCTTTTTGCAAGCAAATAATTTACAAGTTTCCTCCTTTTTTTTTTTTCCAGATGAAAAAAAAATATATATATCTCAACCCATTTAGGAGCAGGAGGTGTTTTCCTTGTTTGCCATTAAAAAACCCTGTTGCCAGGTGCAGATGGCCACATTTACAAGTCCGTGGAGGTCTGGCATGCCCGCTGCTAATTCCATGCACAGGTGGGGGGTAGCTTTCTTTTGGCTCAGGTTCAGGCAAATATCCAGGGGCCAAAGGGAGAGAAAGGTGTGGGATCCAGGATTGGAACATCTGGAGTGGAGCTGAGCAACAATGAAGCACAAAGTGAGGTTTGAAGGAAAACATCTCAAATGGATGAAGGGGGAAAAGGGGATTCAAAAGGCTCCAGGAGGGAGGCAGCTCCCTCTGTGTCCTTCTCTCAGGTGTTGGTGGGGTTGGGAAACAGGAAAAAATGTGGTGTCAAAGAGGGACACAAACCCCAGCACTGGGTCAAACCCTGGCCAGCTGCACCCCCAGCCAAACCTCCTCTGTGGGCAATGCAGGTCCCAGAGTTTAATGTGTTAGAACCTGAATTTCAGAAGTAGCAGCAGAATCAGGCTCCCATTTTAGGCCAGAATCCTGAATTTTCACCCTCACCATTCAGGGATGGTCCCACTCCCTGAGCTCTCATCCCTGGGAGTGTCCAGGGCCAGGCTGGATGGAGCCTGGAGCAGCCTGGGACAGTGGAAGGTGTCCCTGGCTGTGGCAGGGGGTGACACTGGATGGGATTTAAGGTCCCTTCCACCCCAGGATCCTGTAACACTCATTCCCCCAGGCAGTGGATGCAGCATGAGCCGCCAAACCAGGGCCCGGAGCCACAACCCCAGTTCTGGGTGAAAAACACCCATTTCCAGCAAAACCTCGGCTGTGCCCTGGGAGCGAGGAGCAGAACGGGAGCTGGGCAGGAGGGCAGGGCCGGTCCCGCTCCTCCCCAGCATCTGGGATGCACATGCCGCGATCAGCCCGGAAAGGCTGGAACGGCTCCAGAGCGGGACAGGGCGTGGGGCACGCTCGGCTCCCCAGCCCCGGGGCTGCAATTCCTCGAGCTCCAGCAGTCCGGGATTGCCCACACACCTCCGGCACCGGGATCTGCCCCCGGGCATCCCTCACAGCCGCAGTAGGAAGCGGAGCCCGCTGGGGATGGGGATCCCCTCCCCGGGGGCTGCTGGCACCTGGTTCCCGCAGGAGCAGCCCGAGCTGTGTGACCCCCGGTGCTGTCCCCTCCCCAAAAAGGCAGGTCAGAGCCCGCCGGGGCTGCGGGAAGCAGCCGGGGATTGTCTGGAGAGGGGCTGACAGGAGGTTTCAGGAAACCTGAGGCTCCTCAGCGCGGGAGAGCCCCAGGGCAGCATCCCGTGGCCTCCTGGCACCCCCAGCATCCCACGCCTCAGATCATCCAAACGTGACACAATTTCTCCTGTCCGTCCCCACTGGAGGCAGCTGGAGCGGCAGGTCCCATCCCCAGAGCCAGGACCTGTCCCTCCCCCTCTTGCCAAACACATCCCAGCAACTCCTGCCCCATGGAATCTTCATGGATAAAGTCCTGGAGTCCCTGGAGCAGGGAAGAGCCAACAGCTCGCTCTGGAGGGAGCACAGAACCACGGAGATGGTTGTCCCCACCTCGGGTCTCAGCCACCACCAGACCCAGCTCCTGAGCACAGACAAAACCAGGGGAGCCCAGAAATCCAAGATGCTGGGGACAGGTTTTAGGATCACACCTTTGGCAGGCCCCTGTCCGTGCCAAATTCCCTCCTGCACCAGGGCTGGAGTCCCCACGGCAGTGCTGAGGGGACAGGAGCAGCCTGGCACAGGGGACCTGGATGTTTCCAGGCACTTCCTCAGGATCTCATGTGGCCAAAGACAGGATTTGCTGGAGAGCTCTGAAGACACGACCCAAAGGCAGTCAGGGATTTGAGTCCGGGGCCCAGTGCCTGTCATCCCTGGAAGTGGGAGCAGCCTTTGGGATCTGCCCTGATGTGCCTCCCAGAGCATCCCTGATTTCGTGCCGCCCCCATCTTCGACTCTCATGGCTGTCAGAGCTCCTCGAAGAGCTCCTCCTCTGCCTCCCCAGAGCATCCAGGGCTGCCTGGGGGGGTCCCAGGGGGTTCTGCAGTGCCAGAACCCCACCCAGCCCCAAGCAGGACACGGGCCCAGCCCCCCAGCCGCTGCCCCGGGGCTCACGGGAACGCCCCGTGGTCATTTTTAACCTCAGATCTTTGGCGTTATTAACAACACACGTGTGGCTCTGGCCTCCCCTGGGGGGACAACATCTGGGGGAGAACATCTGGGGGATATTCATCACGGCCACGGCGGGCTGCAGCCCCCGCCCCCCGGCCGGGGATGGGTCACATCTGAGCGCTTGATGTGGAGTCATTACCATCACAGACTTCCAGCCCAATTACTTGACAGATGAAATCAAGACCCGTTGGCCTCATTGTTCGCATCTGGAGCTCCGCAGCCGCAAACGCTCGGCCTCGTGTCCCCCCCCGGCCGCGGCACTGCCAGCGGTGCCTTCATCTGGATGTCGTTTCCCCCAGCCTGGCACATGGGAACACATCAAACACGCCCCGAGAACGAGCCCTGGCCCTCAGCTCTAGCCACAGCACCTTCAGAGAGGAGGAGATGCCCATTTCCCACCCCAGCAGCTCCACGGGAGCTTTCCTCTCCCGGCCATCCCAAGCCCAGGTGGGTCCCATCCCAAAACCTGTTTGCAGCTCCAGTTTTGCAACCAAACTGCTGCGATTCTCCCCGACCGATTTCACACAAAGGAGCAATTATGCTCCGTTTCTACCCATTAACACATCGCGTTTGCTTTAGGAGGGGAATAAAAGGAATTGCATCAGAAATATTTGAGGTGCTGAAGTCAGCACGCAGGTGTTGGGTGACTCTGCCAGAGCCAGCCCGAGCAGAAAACTCCTAATCCCGGTGATTACGGCACATAAACACGGGGGTGGGGATGGGGCTCACACCCCGGGCAGCCCCCGGGGTCGGCCCGGCCCCGAAGCCTCACCGGGAGCTCTTGGTTGGAAGAGAAGTTCATTTTCCTCACGTGTCCCCCGCTTTGCTCCACTTGAGCAGCGGCTCCACTGCGGGATGGGAACCAGGGCTCTCCAGAGGAGCCCCGAGTCCTCCAGGGTCAGCCTTGGGCAGAGCGGGGGTGGCCCTCGGTGCTGCTGGAGCATCCCTCGGGCAGAGTTTTGGTGTCCTCATGGTGTTTGCCTGGCACGAAAGATGCCCATCCATCCATCCATCCATCCATCCATCCATCCATCCATCCATCCATCCATCCATCCCCCGGCACAGCCACAGCCGGGCCCAGGCAGTGCCCTGGAGGCAGGCACCGAGCAGCAGAAGGAATTTGGGTTTCTTTTTTCCCCTCTAACCCATCTGTCCTTAATTTCTTTGGGGGTTTCACTCCAAATTCTTCAGATTCTGCAGCAAATGCTTTGCAGTCCTCGGCCCCTGCGCGGCTGCCCAGCTCGGGGCTGCCTGCAGCCGGAGCCGAGGGAAGGGAAAATCCCAACCCTGCACAGCCACCAGCACCAACCCGTGTCCAGGGGTTATTTCTTGTTCCATGGGATTTTTTTTT
Source organism: Leptocoma aspasia (assembly GCA_013399835.1). Taxonomy (NCBI): domain Eukaryota; kingdom Metazoa; phylum Chordata; class Aves; order Passeriformes; family Nectariniidae; genus Leptocoma; species Leptocoma aspasia. The sequence continues at coordinate 456,482 of VXAX01007788.1, read as the reverse complement.
TTTTTGGTTGGTTTTTTGCTGGTCCATCCCCCTCCCTGTCCTGGGGGCTGTGCCAGCCCGTCCCTCCGTCCCGCAGCAGGGGACAATAGATTTGGTGGCAGGGGACACCAGACCCAGTCCCAGCCCAAATCTCCTCCCCAGGAGGCACCGCCAGGGCCACTGTCCCTGCCCTCCTGGGGACAGCAGCGCCCGGAGGCAGATGTCGCCTTGCCAGAGCTCTGCTGGGAGGTGTTTCCATTTCCTCCTGTCGTTTGTAGCAACAAATCCCTTGTTTTGCCCTCATTTTGCGATTACCGGGTGGTGGCTCTGGACTTCGGGCAGACGTCTGGGGCTGGGGCCCGCGGTGCGATGTTCCCTGCCGTCGCTGCTAATTAGCCGCTAATTTTATAGATTGCTTTATGGTTTGCAGTCACCGGAGCTGTCCCGGGAAGCAGCAGCGCGGCTCAGCCGCAGGTCCCCGGGGAGAGCCGGGCAGGACCCCGGCGCCAGGCGAGTTATTGCCCCGGGATGCTGGCAACAGCCTGGGAAGCATCGGGAGGCACTCACAGCCCGGCCGAGGCTGAGCTCAGGTGGTCACAGCTCCCTTTGGATGTTCCCACTTCCCCGGGGTGCCGGGAGCCAAAATATCCCCCCGCCACCACCATCCTGCTGTCACAGAAAGCACAAACTCAGCCCCCGCACAGCCCTGGGTGAGAACAATCCTGCCCCGACAGTGACCCACACAAGGGTTCCATTGGAGCCAAATTTTGAGGATTTAAATTGTGCCTTTAGATTAACAGGAGAGCACAATTCCTCCCGGAGCCTTGGTCCAAGCCCCGGGTTTGATAAGCATCGGGACACGGCGCTGGCCTCAAACGGAGAAATTAAACAAATACCTCACATATTTGGGCGACTCACACACGTGAGCAGCTGCAATTGAAGGCAGGATCCGTCTCGCCCTGATCCCTCTCGCCCCTCGGCGGGTATTGGCAAATCCCAGCCTCTCCTTGTTCCCGTTTAATCCCCGCCTGGCACCGCCCCGCCCCGCTTTGCAAAGCTGTGCCCGGTTTCCCCAGCCCCTGAGCCCTCACCGGCCTCGCACCGCGCCCCTGTGCCCGCAAACCCTGCCCCTTTCCAGCCAGAATTCCCGGGAAACGAGCTCAGCACCGCGGTTCTGTCCCGCTGCCCGGGGCGGGTTTATCCCGACAGACAGCACCCCGCACCCGGACAGACGGATGGACACACAGACATGGCATGTGCTGCCTCTCCCAGCACCTCCTGCCTGCCCTTCACCCCTGCCAGAGCCTTGGTGCTTCGCCCGTGGCAGCCAGCAGTTTAAATTAATCCGAGATTAACTAATTTGGAGCCCAGTTTTGACTCGGATGCCGGCGAGATTGGGTTTAAAGCAGGGAAGTTGATTTCCAGCAGAGCTCTGGCAGGAACAGCCCCGGCCATAAAATCCCAAGACGTCAGAGGGGAACAAAGATAGACTGTGATGCAGAAAAGATGCTCAAATTTAAAATAATCTGGGAGGAATGAGCACAGCCCTGCAGACACATGGCCCCAGCATCGCTCCCGAGTGCAGCTTTTCCTCTTTAAATCAGCTCCACCACTTATTCCCTCCCTGTGCCTTTCAAGTCTTTATTTTCCACCTAATAATGACGCAGTTTAAAATCTTTGTACCCTCCCAGGTGCTCTGGGAAGCTCCCACTTCATCCCAAACATAACTTGGAGGTGACCTCTGAGCACCTGGGGCCAGAGCCCGCGGTGCTGGAGCAAATGTGGGCTCTGCAGGAATTCTTGGCAGCATTCCCACAGCTCCCCTACTCCTGAAATTAAAGGATCGAGCCACAACAACCCCTGAATCTGAATTAAAACGAGCTCTATTTACTGGTCATGCTAATTGAATTAGGCGAACTCCAGGCTGGAGGATAAGCAGAGCCTGCCCTCACGGTCCCTGGGTTTATTCTCATTTACCGTTCTGGCAAACGCTCGCCACGGGGGCTTCAAAGCAGAGGAATTTGGTCCTGGGCTGTTTTCATCCTGCCCTGACAAGGCTGGGTGGGAATTCGGTGAGGTTTTTGGGAATTGTGGCGTGGAAGTGGTGGTGGATCCAGCGCAAAGGCTCCCTCTGGAGCTGGGATGCAGTGCCAGGCTGGGGTGGCACGGCCGGAGTGACACCAGTGTCACAGAGAGTGGTACCAGGGATGGCAGCAGCTCCTCACCCCACAGCTCTGTAGGGCAGGGCCCAGCCTCACCCTCTGGCTGCTGCAGGATCCATCCCCGGTGCCATCCCCACTGCTCCCATCCCGGGGAGGGCACAGCCAGGCAGGGAGGGCACAGCACCCCCCAAAATCTGGGGCAGCCAAGGGCTCCATGGAGGGACAGCACAGAGGTGTGGGTGGGGAAGGAGAGCACACCACCCTCCCTAAAGTCGCCAGGACAAACTTAACTCAAAAAATTCGGGCAGGAGGCTTCAATAAGCCCAGAGGACCCTGCCAAGAGTCACACTCCCCATATCCAAGAGCACAAAAGCTGGACATGTCAGACACGAAGAAAGCACTGTCAGGGCAGGCCAGTGCCAGCCAGCAAATCTGTAAGAGTGGGAACATGAAATATTAATCACTGGTGCATAAAACAATAGGAAAAAGCTGCTTTTTTGGGGCAGCCATCCATCCTCACTCAGCAGGGAACATCAAGAGACACTAATACCATACAGGTTCTGCTTAAATATTTGCCTGCCCTAATGGTCACGCAAGAAGCATTCTCTTTGAAGTTGAAAATAGACTGTAAATGTCTTTTGTGTGAGATGAAACATGATAAGACATGAAACCGGGAGGCTAAACTGTAGTTAATCACGGCGGCTTTACAAGCAACAAATCATTACCGCAGACAGCCGAGCGGATCGTTGGAAAGAGCGGAGAGAGCCCCGGCCGGGCACCGCCCTGCCCCGCGGGGGTTCGGGCTCGGGGCACACTGCGGTGGCCACGGGGCTGGCTGGATGCTCACGGCGCTGGGGCGATGCTGGTGAAGGGCTGGACCAGTGCTGGGAGGGCTGGGAGTGCTGGAACTGATGCTCACAGGGCTGGGGTGATGCTGACCTGGGGCTGGACCGGTGCTGGCAGGGCTGAACTGGTGCTGGGAAGGCTGAACTGGTGCTGGCAGGACTGGACTGATACTGGAAGGGCTGGATTTATACCGGCAGGGCTGAACTGGAGCTGGCAGGGCTGGATTGATCCTGGCAGGGCTGGATTGATGTTCTCAGGTCTGGATTGATGCTGGCAGGGCTGAGCTGGTGCTGGAAAGACTGAACTGGTTCTGGGAAGGCTGAACTGGTGCTGGCAGGACTGGACTGATACTGGAAGGGCTGGATTTATACCGGCAGGGCTGAACTGGAGCTGGCAGGGCTGGATTGATCCTGGCAGGGCTGGATTGATGTTCTCAGGTCTGGATTGATGCTGGGAGGGCTAGACTGGTGCTGTCAGAGCTGGACTGGTGCTGGCAGAGCTGGATGGGTGCTGGCAGGGCTGGATTCATACTGGTAGGGCTGGATTGATGCTGGGAGGGCTGGATTGATGTTCTCAGGTCAGTTTTGATGCTGGCAGGGCTGGACCAGTGCTGGCAGGGTTGAACTGGTGCTGGCACAAGGCTGACCCGGCACTCCCAGGGCCAGGCTGATGCTGGCACAGGGCTGGAGTGATACTGCCACAGCCTGGAGCATCCTCCCTGGTGAGTCCTTCCCCAGGGCCACGGGAGGATGAGGTTTGGGGTCCAGGCTGGAGCAGGGGAGGGCAGCAGAGCTGTGACCAGCCCCACCCCAGCCAGATCCTGGCACACCCACAAGGAAGCCACCGTCAAAAACTTGGGATGCTCTTGGGATGAGGAGGGAGCCTGTGGTGGACACGGCTCTCCAGGCTTGGAATCATGGAATGGTTAGGGTTGGGAAAGAGCTTTAAGCTCATCAAGGCCAACCAGCAGCACCACGGTGGTCACCACGTCCTCAAGGGCCACACCCACAAGTTCTCAGACTCTTCCAGGGCTGGTGACTCCACCAGCCAGGTCCAGGGCTTTACAACCCCTTCCATGGAAAGGTTTCCCTGTGATCCCATCTAAAGCTCCCATGTGCTGCCCCGTGCAGCACAGGAACACACCTGGGACAGGTATTTCCCACATCAAAAATGAAGCTGGTGATTACAGGCGATGCTCACTTGGGAGCAGGAGATAAGACCCCAAAGCAAGTGCCTAAGTATGACTGATTAACAACTAAACCCTCACTAATTGCCTTAAAAAGTCAGATCTCAACAGCCAAGGAAGGGAACAAAAAAAAAGGATTAAAATTTTCCTCGGGCTAAACATTTTTCCGGCTTGCTCAGACTCGCCCAGGATGTCTCCAGTCATTATCTCCCTAATTAACACACGCCACAAACCGAAAACAAATTTCCCCACCTTGTGGCTCTGGGAGGTTCAGTCGGATTTACCAAATTTGGGGAATGGGCTCAGCCGGTGCCAGCGAGAGGTGGGGCTTGGGATCGGGACATGAAGCTGTTACTGGTGAATGGACTGGAATAAGCCTTGGATTTTCTCCAGCTGCAGCTGGAGGTGCTGGGGGACAGGTGAGGTCTGGCGTGGAGCAGGTGAGGTGATGGGAGGCTCCTCTCCTCCTGCCAGCCCCGTGTCACCGGGAAATCATGATGGGGTAAGACTTTTAAAAATTTCCATCCTTTTATTTCCTGTAATTAACACAACACCTGCATTTTAACAGCCCCAGAAAGAAACCAAAGAACATCTTTGAAGCAAACTTGCCAAAGGCCACCAAAGGGATGGGACCTGGCACAGCTTGGGATGGAGGCAAAGTTTGCTGGGAATGACGGTGCCAGAGCATCCCAAACCAGGCTGTGCTCCCTGTCCAAAAGGATGTGTAACCCCCAGAAGTGCTGCTCTGGGCTCTTGGCCTTTTGGAGTGGGAAAAACTGTGGATCAAAGGATAAAAACCGAATAAAATCACACAAATACGAAAGGAGCCATCCCCGTGATGCTGGGCAGCCACTGGAAACATGACTGAGAATTCCAGGGGTGCAGGAGGAGCAGCCAGGCACTGGCTCCAAGGAACAGCAGTAATTAGAGCTTCTGAGTGCCTCCAGGTCATCTTCCTTTTCCTTGGATAACATAATTTCTATAGGGCTTGTTGTCTTATTAGAGAATTAATCTAAATCTTGGCGGGCTCTGGATGCTTTGCCGGCGGCTGGAGCCATCCCGAGGAGGGTCAGGGGCAGGTCCCGTGCGTGGCATGTGGGGAAAAAACCGACAAAACTCAAAAGGGAGGTCAGCTGGAGGCTACGGGGGAGGAAATGAACGATTTCTTAAACAATCAGGGAAGTTTGTGTCGGCCGGGAAACGTAATTTAATTTGTGTCGTTAAAGCCGGGCTGGGGCGGCTGCTCCCGACTAAGCAAAATCCTCTCGTTAAGGCAGAATTGTCATTAGTGGGATAATTAAATGAGGAGGAATGGCAAAGGGAGTGGAGTGAGGGGGGGAAGAGCAGAATTCCGAGTGCCCCGGGGAGAGGGAGGGGCTCTCCAGGGCTGAGGATGCTCGGGGGGTGGGATGGGATAATGGGATGGGATAATGGGATGGGATGGGATCCATCCTGCGGGATTGCATCCTGAATCCTCAGCACCAGGCGCTGCCTGGAGCTCTCCACCCTCAGGTCTTTAATATTCCTGCTAAAATCCCATCTCCAGCCATGAAAATGTCCCAACCCTATTTAAACCATTCCCGGGGCGTGGCGGGGGGGTTGGCTCCGGGGATGTTTCCTTGTTGCTGCAGGGGTGGATGCAGGGGATCCCACAGGAGCATCCTCCTCCTTCCCTTCCCTCTCTGGACGGGTTGGGAAAGGCACTTGCACCCTCCCGTGCTCGCAGACACAAACTGCAAGGCAGCGGGGAATCCCGGCTGGATCCCCTGGCACGGGCAGGAATGCAGGAATTGAACAGTCCTGGCTGGATCCCCTGGCACAGGCACAGGCAGGAATGCAGGAATTGAACAGTCCTGGCTGGATCCCCTGGCACAGGCACAGGCAGGAATGCAGGAATTGAACAGTCCTGGCTGGATCCCCTGGCACAGGCACAGGCAGGAATGCAGGAATTGAACAGTCCTGGCTGGATCCCCTGGCACAGGCACAGGCAGGAATGCAGGAATTGAACAGTCCTGGCTGGATCCCCTGGCACAGGCACAGGCAGGAATGCAGGAATTGAACAGTCCTGGCTGGATCCCCTGGCACAGGCACAGGCAGGAATGCAGGAATTGAACAGTCCTGGCTGGATCCCCTGGCACAGGCACAGGCAGGAATGCAGGAATTGAACAGTCCTGGCTGGATCCCCTGGCACAGGCACAGGCAGGAATGCAGGAATTGAACAGTCCTGGCTGGATCCCCTGGCACAGGCACAGGCAGGAATGCAGGAATTGAACAGTCCTGGCTGGATCCCCTGGCACAGGCACAGGCAGGAATGCAGGAATTGAACAGTCCTGGCTGGATCCCCTGGCACAGGCACAGGCAGGAATGCAGGAATTGAACAGTCCTGGCTGGATCCCCTGGCACAGGCACAGGCAGGAATGCAGGAATTGAACAGTCCTGGCTGGATCCCCTGGCAGAGGCAGGAATGCAGGAATCCTGGCTGAATCCCCTGGCACAGGCTGCCCACGATGGGAGGAAGCTCTGCTGTCTCCTCCCCGCTGGCACTCCCAAAGTTTCCTCCCATTGCAGCATCTCAGGGGAAACCACTCCAAAAATCCCTTCCTTCCACACTTCCAGGGCTCACCTGGATGTCACCTGACCTGGAGAATCCTGGAATGGTTTGGGAGCTTGAAGCCCGTCCAGTGCCACCCCTGCCATGGCAGGGACACCTTCCACTGTCCCAGGCTGCTCCAAGCCCTGTCCAGCCTGGCCTTGGGCACTGCCAGGGATCCAGGGGCAGCCACAGCTGCTCTGGGCACGCTGTGCCAGGGCCCCCACACCCTGACAGGGAAGAATTTCCCCTTAATGTCCTAAAATCCAAGGATTAATCAGTCAAAAGGCAGGCTGGACTTTCAGACTGGAACCTGGTGAATAATTAGAGGTGGAGGTTGACCCGAGGTGAGGGCAATGCAGGGAGAGCTGGCACTGGCTCCTGAGTTCCAGCAGGGACTTCACCCCTTGGAGCAGGGAACTGGAGTCTGGCAAAGCCCAGCTCAAGCCTCCAGGCTCCAGGCTCCAGCTCCAGTGGGGTGAAGATCCTGTGTGAGACTGAAGGTTGTGACTTCCAGTCCTGCAGCTTTGTGTGGGGAAGTTCTGGTGAGAAACTCAACTCCCAGTGCCCAGAAAATCCTGACAGCCCAGGAAGTACCAAGAACACACTTGGAACAAGCGAAAACTGGCTTCATTTGGGAAAAAGTGCTAAGTGGAGTGAAAAGGAAACCTTCCTAGTGGAGCCTTGGCTCTGGGAATGCCCAGAGGCCTCCCATGCGTCAGCAGCCCCATTTCCAATGGCAAAACCTGGGGAAATGGGAACAGATTCCAGGTAAACCCCCCCACACCCCACCCCTGCAGCCAGGGAGCAGAGGAGGAACCCACAGCATTGGGGTCCCATTCCCAGTGTGTTCAACACTCCAACACAGTGAATCAGTGCTTTATTTTCAGCATGGACAGGTACAAGACCAGCAGTGAGCTCCAGGGAAGGAGCTGGTGTGGCAAACCTCCCCTGGTGCCCTCGGATCCGTGGGATTGAGGCAAAACACGTGGAGAGAAAAGCCCCCAGGGTGTCCCCAAGTGCAGCTGCACCAGCAGAGCAGCCCCTCTAAACCCCACGGGTCAGCAACAGCCTTTCCCCTCTTTAAAGATCCTCGTGTATCCATTCCAGAGGAGGATTTGGCTCCTGGGACAGGGAGGCAAGGCCACAAATCAAGGAGAATCAGAGTGGTAGCCCTTGGGAGCACTGAGGCAGCACAGACATGACTCCGGGGCCTGAGCGGTGCCAAGCACAGCCCTGGGCCCCATTCCAGCCTCCCTCCCATGGGGCACAGCCAGGAGGAACCTGAGTGCTCCTGGAATTTATTGCACAGTGCTGAATCAGGTGTAAGGCCAGGGCAGAGTGGAGGATGCCGATGTGGAACCGTCTCTGCAGCGTGAGGGGTGGGCAGAGGGGGAAAACACCTGGATTCTGCCCAGTGGGACCACAAAACATCCCTGCCCCAGCACCCTGGGAGGGTTTATATAGGGCAGTTCATACCATGATCCCAGCCCAGAATAGCTCCAGGGATTAACCCAGACTCTGACCTCAGCTAATCCCGAGTTACTCCCTGGAAGTGCCAGTGGGGCCACCCTGGATTGCACCAGTGCCTGCCTGGGATCTGGGCATGGCCAAACCCTCCCCAGAGCTCAGCACAGACACAGCAGCTCCTTGGATGGAGCTGGAACAGCCCCAAGGAGGAACAGGACCAGGGAAACCAGGAGAGAACTGTGACAGGGAAACCAGGAGAGAACCGTGACAGGGAAACCAGGAGAGAACTGTGACAGAGAAACCAGGAGAGAACCGTGACAGAGAAACCTGGAGAGAACTGTGACAGAGAAACCAGGAGAGAACCGTGACAGGGAAGCCGAGGGGAACTGGGACAGGGAAACCAGGGGAAAACCTGACAGGGAAACCAGGGAAAAAAACCTTGACAGGCAAATCAAAGGGAAACCGTGACCAGGAAATCAGGGGAAAAACTGGAACCAGAAGCTTCCTTGGGGCTCCTCCTGCTGTGGGTCCCCTTGGCAGGACAGTGCACCCCAGGGAGTGAAGGCAGGATTAGCCCAGGGCGGTGCCAGGTGCAGCAGCTCACTTACTTCTCCTTCAGGTCGCATTCAGCTTTACCTAAAAACAGGGGGGGAACAATCAGGGCTCGTGTTTCTTCCTCCAGAACCACCAGCCCTTTTTATTTGGGGGTTTTGCTACACAACATCACCACCATCACAGCCTGACAAGCAGGACAGCAGCTCCTGGCCGTGGTGCTGCCTGGAATTTTGCCTCCTGAGGCTTTTCCTTGACAGACTTTTCTTTGACAACTTCCCCAGGGAGTGACCAGCAAACCCCCCCAGTGCCACCACAGAGGCTCCCTGCCCTCCCTTTGCACCCCCAGAGAAACCTCCCAAAACTCAGCCACCCCTCAAACCCACGGAGACCTGTGCTCACCACACCCAGGAGCTCCAGCTGAGGTCGGGGAGCCTCGAGCTGAGCAGCCTGAGCCTGGTTTATCCCAGGAGCCTGAGCCTGGTTTATCCCCAGGAGCCTGAGCCTGGTTTATCCCAGGAGCCTGAGCCTGGTTTATCCCCAGGAGCCTGAGTCTGGTTTATCCCAGGAGCCTGAGCCTGGTTTATCCCAGGAGCAGCTCCCTGAAAGCAGTGCAGCACTCACAGCGTGCCCCAAAAATAACTCCCTGTGCCGGGCCAGCTGCCAAGCACGGCCGGTACCTTTCGGGAGGAACTTCAGCGAGCTGCTGAATATTCAGAAGCGGGACTGGCCCTTCTTGGGCCCATCGTTGAGGAACTCGTGGCCCAGCCCGTTGCCACACTTGCCACACGTCACCTGGAGAAGCAAGGGGAGGGCTTGGCAGCAATCTGGCTTTTCAGGGGCTCGTGGAGAACGAGCCCGGGGTGGTTTTTTGTTACACCCCGAGGGTTCGGGGATCCGCACCTTCAGAGCCCCCGGGCGCTCCTCGCGCTTGGCCACGCTGTCCCCGCGCAGGGTCTCGGTGAAGGCTGGCCACGGCGACGAGTGCTCGTACTTGGCCCGGCTGGAGAACAGCTCATGGCCACACTTGGCACACACGTAAATACCTGGGGAGGGCGGCACCAGAGGGGACAGCCCGGGGGACACGTCAGTGGTGACACGGCGGTCGCTGCCAGCTGCGGCTGCCGGACCCCACGGCACCCCCGGGGCCGGGCAGGGGGGTGGAGGGGCAGGACCCCCATCCCCCACAGGGGTTCCCGCAGGGCAGGATCCCCACGAGGGGCTCCTACAGGGACCGAACCCCCAAGTCCCTATCGGGGGACTATGAGGATTCCCCCACCCCGCTGGGAGGACCCCAACAAGGACCGCAGAGGGGGGACCCCCACCGGACCCACGGCTGGAGGATGCTCCGCAGAATGACACCCCCCTAACCCCCCCATCAACC